>JARJHM010000423.1:0-280777 GCA_033356055.1 Carex pumila
TCGATGTGATCCTGTTTAGCCTGCAGAACGAGCTGAACAAAATCAAATCAGTTATCAATGCAGCAAGAGGGCGAAGGATCACTGACCAACAATTGCTTGACTGGTTGGCACAAATAATAAAAGCAGCATACCGTGGGGAGTACTATTATCGTACCTTCATAAACCGGAGTTCACTTCCTCCAATGCTAGCTGGTACAGAAGGTACGGGCAATTTACTTATTGACCCGATCAGTCGTCCAACCAAACGCCAGCGGACAATCAGAACCTTGCTTTTTGATAATGACAAGCACAGGGAACTCCATGATGCTCTGAAAATGTTGAAAAGTATTGATATGAATGCGTTCTTACTCATGGTGAATGCCCTACCTGAAAGGCCCATGAAAAGGTACCTCTACATGGAACCGAACAGGTTAATAAATCGAGGTAAGGAAAGAGAGGAAGTTATGAAATTCTTGTTTGAACCTAACATGGCTGGTGAAAATAATGTGGATATTCTTCCAATAGTTGGTTCAGGTGGAGTAGGAAAGACCACTCTTGCCCTTCACTGTTTCTATGATCCAAAGGTGCAAAATCAATTTTCCTTGAAAATTTACACTCGTCATTCACCCATTATGTATGATAGTGTAAAATTGTCTCCTCGTCCTCCTCTGATTTTTCAAATAATTCTAAGGGAATTAACCAATACTTGGATAACTAATTTTGATGAGAAAACGTTATTAGCAATGCTTAAGCAGAACCTCAGCTCAGAGAGACTTCTTCTCATAATGGATGATGTTCGGTTTGTTGATTCTGAGATTTGGAATGCCCTGTGGGGTTGCCTAAGATGTGCCAAACAAGGAAGCAAGGTCATTTTTATAAGCGATAGTTGGGATTATGCCAAGTACAAGAGCACTAGATCCATTGGGACAGTGAAGCCAATCATGATTGAAGGATTTTCTGAGGACGAGTATATGCTGTTTTTCAAGGAGCATGCTTTTGGTAGTGCTGATGCAGAGGACCATCCTGAGTTGGCAAAAATGGGAGACGAGATAGCAAAGAAGGTGAATGGATCAATCTGGAGAGCAAAAATCTTGGGTGAGATTCTAAGAGATAATTTGAATGCTCCATTCTGGTCCATCTTCTTGCAAGATGGCTTTCTAAGCTCAACATTTCTGTACAACAAAGGCCTTGAACCAGTGACCCAGACTATTTCCCAGCTGCTACCCAAGCGCCTACGGGTGTGGTTCGTTTTACCATATTATGGTGAAGAATCTGGCGTACTTCCTGGAAGTTTTAGAGAACTAATGGTTCTTAGTCCTAAATATTGGACTCCTGTTATTAATGAAAGAATTCCTTGGTGAATATTTTGGTGACCAAGCATTTCAATCTACATCAAAGTATTGTCTTCTACGCATGGCGCGAACTTACTGGTGACGAGAGTGACCTAGATTAAAAAAAAAAAACAAGAGAAACCTGGTCAAAAAAATGTACTTAAATTTTATCTTTAGGAAAAAACTGTGTTTCTGTATTATAAAAAGAAAAACAATCGTGTTTCTATTTTTGAATATTTAGGATTTCATAAGGAAAATTAAGGGTGGTAGTACCGATGTGTGTTTCATTTTTCTAAATATTTTACCCTTTGTAAAAATTGTTTGACGTTTAGAAAAACAAAATTGGGAGATTATAATATATTAATCATTTGTATT
Organism: Carex pumila; assembly: GCA_033356055.1. Taxonomy (NCBI): domain Eukaryota; kingdom Viridiplantae; phylum Streptophyta; class Magnoliopsida; order Poales; family Cyperaceae; genus Carex; species Carex pumila. The sequence goes on from JARJHM010000423.1 coordinate 1,686, forward strand.
GAGAGAATCAATTTATTATTTTAGTGACAAAGATAATATCTTTGTTGGAATTTTTCTTTAGATTCAAATAGGTTCAGCTATTGTAATTGTTTTGGTTGTATGCAAGGTTGCATTTGTATCTAATTTCTTGGTAATATTTGTTTACAGTTTTTTGGAACTATTGCGTGTTTCTTGTAATTGGAACGGAGTGTATTGAGAATCCATATTTTAGATTTAACCCCAACTACCTTCCATACAGAAGGTCGCTGTTTTAAAACTCAGATAGAAAAATTCTTTATTAAGAGTAGAGTGGCTTGATCTCCAAATCTTTACTAAAAAAATCAATGATTTTTAGTATAGTTTAGAAACCAAAAAAAAGTTTAGTGTATAACCCCGATCATTCAAATCTCCCTTCATATTTCTCATGTTTGAAAATAAATAACACTAGCAGTAAACGAATATACTGAAGGAATGGGGCTTCCTGAGCGGTCGGTCAATGGTACAAAGCAAAATAATTTGAACATTTATTAGTGAATTACAGTGACTAAAAATTATTGGTGAATTACAGATACGAGGAGTAAAAAAAGAGCAAACCGTTATCCGTTTAGAATTGAATACAAAGCAAGAAAAATAAAACACAAATTGGCCCATGCAGGTCTCGAACCTGCGACCTTCGCGTTATTAGAACGACGCTCTAACCTTCGGCCTTGTGGTTTATTAAATCTCATATTAATTAAATTTGAATATTTTGGAGTAAGTAATTATATTCAGCCAATGCAATTGTGTTCCTGCTCACCACATGTAACAATAACTAACGAATTCTGTTGATCCACCCACACAAAGCAGTTTTAATTAGAGCAAGAGCTGGAATAACCTTGATAGTTTCTCAAATTTAATTTTTTTTTTGGATATTAATAAAAATTTCGGTTGGATATGGCTTGAAAATAATTGAGGAATAATTATTAATATCGTTGATGTGGCGTGGAAAAATATCTTTTGAAATTGTATATATGAATGTTCAGTAAGTTGCATTTAGTTACATTTAATTTTCTAATATTGTCATTGTATTATCCCCAACACCTTTAAAACATCAAACATGATAATGAGAACAAGAAAAATATATCATACAAATTCAATCTCTATTGAAAAATTGAGGAATTTTATAACATGCGCTGCATAGTTGAAAATATCTATGATAATATTTTTTTTTTATTAACAAAATATTCTTGTAAAATCCAAAAAAAAAAAATAATGTCTTCCTCTTCCTTCTCTCCTTCCAATTTACTCTCATGTCATTTTTAAAATGTTCAATTAATTTTATGTTTATTATCTAATACAACTTAACTGCATATATCGTATTAGAATAAAGTTGGTCCATACCCCGATCTTGTTGTTTGATATTAATTGGCATCCGAAACATGATGTGAGCGTTTAAAAAGTATTATCCTAGTACTTTCAATAATTATATAAATAAAACAATATTTTCAAATAATTTATATCAATATTTGGCTCAGATTTTGGTCCAGATTTATACGGTCGATTCGACTGTCTTAATTCAGTATACATCTCCAAATATTGTTAGAAATAAAATTTTATATTTTGTTAATGTTTTTATTATTTCTTTAAATAAAAATAAATTTAGACTAATTCAATAAATATGTTATTCTTCTTATCCGTTAATACAACATGACATATTTATATTGTTGATTATCTAAATCTTATCCATAATTTAATTTTCATGTTTTAATAAAAAGAAGAAGCTATTTTCATGTTTGTACACATCAAACTATTATGAGTGAGTCTATGGTACTATGCATATTACGATTTGTTATCATGCTACAGCTCTATATTCGACTTTTAAAATCCTAACAGTCGATCCGAACCGTTCATCTTGTTCTCCATATTAAAATGTGATTTTTAAAAAATGTAAAATTTGGTTTCCAAACACATATTAATATGAAGAACAAGATGAACGGTTAGGATCAACCGTTAAAATTTAAAAATTTGAATATAGAATCGTAATACAATAACAACCCGTGATATGCATAATACCATATACTCACTCAACTATTATTATTTGAAATTAGAATTAAGGGAGCAGATTTGTGAGGGAGCGGAGCGGAGACATCAAAGTTATCGACGATTAATGGATCACGGGGAAACAGAAGCTGCTTAACATATTTTAGTGATGATATGAGTGAAACGGGTCGTACAATTTGTATATATGTACCCGCTATACCTAATACTCACAAAGAGCGCTGCATATGAATTCAGATCACAGTGATTTGGCGACAAGGCAGCAAGCATGGACCGCACAGTGTATGGATCTATGACATTGAAGTGGTTGAACCATGCAACGCGGTCTATTGCAAGAGCAAAATTTCGTATACGTCCTCCATCTATTTGTAATTGTTTTATTTCTTTGAGTGAGTTTGCAATTTACTGTTCTGATAACAGTATTATAGAAAGTTAGAAACTCATGACTATAATTCAATTTAAGCTATATTCAAGTCACAAAATATTCTGTGGTTTTCTGTGTAATACATTATATTCATCATCATTTGATCTCAAAAATTGAAAGAAATCTCTCATTTAATACAAAACTAAGATTTACATAACTTTATAACTTTTTTTTTTTTGGATAAAAGGCAAAATGTCCGTTTCATTCAAGAAACCAAGTGGTAAGTTACATATCAGAATTTAGCCATTCATTTAATAATACTATTTATGTTTTATTTTACACTTTTCATTGACTAATAATAGTAGGATGTTCATGTTAATCAATTTTCATATAAAATAGAGTGCTGCAAATGATCACCATAAAAAAAAATCATGGAATTATTGAAGTTCAAAAGAAAATTAAGCTACTCTATAATTTTAAAATTTTAATTATGTATATTGAAATTTATCTAATATTTATTTCTTTCGAATTTTTTATATAGTCTAGCTTCTCTAATAGAATATCAAATATTTACTTTTCATCTAATAATTAGATTTTTATTTTGTGATTAAACTGATTTGGATTTAAATTTCACACACTACATTTGCATTTTAAATTTCATTTTCCTATAAAGTTTTTCTAATACCGTTCTGATTACGGCCTACAAAACCTATCTACTATTTAGGTAAGTTTCAAATCGTACCTGGTCATAAACAGGTACCCAAAATATCAATTAAAAAAAGAATTTGGTACCGCCTAGAAACATTTTATTTGTCAAACATGTCTAGAAAAACGTATTACTAAATTTTTGACTCGAAATACTTAAAACAGGAGTCTTCACTAGTGTTTGGTAAATGGGCCGGGCCGGGCGGTCCGGGCAAAATCCGGGCACGGGCACAGGTAGCCACGGTTACGAGCGTCATGGGCACATGGGCAAAACGGGCCGGGCATCACGGGTTTTTTTTTCAAAAATCCTGCCCTACCCGTTTAATACCCGTGCTCGTCACAGGTTTCGGGACAGGATGGTCCGGGTACGGAGGGCCGGGCGATCCGGTCTGGTCCGGTTCGGATCCAATTTTTTTTTTTTCTGTTTTTTTTTTCTTTTTTTTCTTTTTTTCTTATTTCTGTTTTTTATTTCTGTTTTTTTATTTATGTTTTTCTTATTTCATATTTGAAAAATAGAATTTAAAAAACAGAATAAAAAAGCAGAAATAAAAAAGAGAAATAAGAAAAACAGAAATAAAAAAAATAATAGAAATAAAATTCAGAAATAAGAAAAACAGAAATAAAAAATAGAAATAAGAAAAACAGAAATAAAAAAACAGAAATAAGAAAAACAAAAATAAAAAACAGAATTTAAAAAACAGAAATAAAAAAACAGAAATAAAAAACAGAAATAAGAAAAACAAAATTAAAAAAACAGAAATTAAAAAATAATATTTTAAAAACAGAAATGGGGGAATTTGGGTTTAAATTTTGAATTTTAGATCAAAAGTAAAAGAAAAAAAAAATCTGTCACGGGCTCACGGATACGGGCACGAGCATGGGCACGGGCGTCACAGGTACGGGTTACGGGTACGACGGTCCGGGTTTTCACAGGTATTTTTCCAAAAAACCGAGTCCAGCCCGTTTAATACCTGTGCCCGTGTACCCATGCATATCCGTGGCACAGGCACAGACATGAGCGGACCGGTCTGGGTTGGACCCCCGGAGACATTTACTAAACACTAGTCTTCACGCATAAGACCAAATATTTTTTTTACATACCATAAGAAAAAAAAAATCTAAAACACCCCTGTTTTAGAATAATTTCACATTTACCCAGGCCGTAGATTGGCTCTGCGGTCTCATTTGGAGGGATTGTAGAGCCAATCTGCAGCCCCACTATGCATGTTACAACAACTCAAAACACCCCCTGCGCCCTGCTAAGTGGAGCCGTAAATTGGCTCTACAGTCCCCTCCAAATGGGGCTGCAGATTAGCTCTGCATACTTAATAAATGTGGAATTCCTCCAAAACGGAGGTGTTATCTTTCCGATCGCTTGTTAGTATTATGTAAATATGTTAAACAGTAATATACAAAACTATGTAGGCAACTGTTTAAGGCGTGAGTCAATTTTCCTTGTATTTCAATTGTAATCTATGATGGCCATTGTTAGTAAACTATAACAAAAATCTTAACGTGTCGTTCTGAAAGTAAATTGCAACTAGCCTTTGATACAACGTCAGTGTACTTCTCCCCTTCCCATATATAAGGGGTGCGTCTGATTTGTGCGGATCAAACATGTAAGAATTATGAAACAAATCAGATGGATTGAGCGGTTATCTGATCAATTTGAGTTTGATACCCATTGAATGTGTCCCACTTCCCTTTGCGTGTACTATTTATTCAATTCACGGCATTATCATGAGCTACGACCTTTTATAATGTATATGCAAAACATGCCCTTATAGGTACATTTTGCTGGAGGTCACTAAAATTTTGTTTTTTCTTACAAATTAATTACTCAAATTCGATTTATTTTTTTATAGTCAATGAGCTTTTAATTTGTCCAAATCAAGTTATTTTTAACTTTTTCATCAAAAATATTAACAAAATATTCTTATTTTGTTCAAAATATAATGGATTTTGAGCTTAGCCCCTCTCTCTATCATCAGCATACGGATTACCATGTAGGAAATGCAACTCTCCATCTTGCGACCTGGAGATTGTATTCTTGTAGACACTGTGTTAACTTAACGAATCTTCCATCAGCATTTCATCCCTTTTTCCTCCCTCCTTCATGGATATTGTATTCTTGTATATATTCTGTGCTACTTGCCAAATCTTTCCTCAGCATTTAATTCCTCCCTCCTTCCTCTTCCTTTGTGATAAGAACAAGAGGGACCCATACGAACTTAAATAATTAAGTTAATGCCTAGACTATATATAGCCATTCACAATGAAGGTGATAAAGACATGTTTTTTTAACCATATTCCTCAATTGTGGTACTCAATTTTCAACTACAGAAGAGAATAAAGGTGAGTTTTATGTAATATATAATAGACATCGTGTGTTTTTTGTTAAATTGGCTCCGAAGTTTTAGTAAGTTTTAACTTTTAAACTAAACTCCCATGTCCAACTGATGACCTCTTTTGATTTCCATAAAGCAAAACCAAAAAAGTAGTCTTAATTGGTGGGGGGAAGTGAATTGCCAAAAACAAATTACAATAATGTTTGGCTTGCTAATAATGCTAAGCAGATGAATTTGTGAATACCACTCGAAAATATGAATTATTTGGACAGTTCTTCCAAGTTAAAAAGAAAAACAACAACAAGTCAATAGTAACTAATTGTTTTGTACTCCAGAGCGTGATTCTCACGATTTTACAAATTAATCACCAGCTATTGGCTTATTGTGGATGCAAGTCTAAATCAAATTTTTGGCAAATTACTTTTATTATAAGCCAATAGCTAATTTTTGACAAATCACCAGCATTTTCGACAAATCACCAGCATTTTTGAAAAATCACCAGCATTTACAACTATATCTAATTTTTGACAAATCACCAGCATTTTTGAAAAAAAAAAAAAAATCTTATCATTCAAAAAAAAAGAAAAAATAAAATCTGAGTTATCATTTGAATTCAGCCGATTCCTACTACATCTGATTTCTATTCCACGGTTAACTTACCGATTCCCCTTCAAAGCCATGGTAGTGTTGAGTACTATTGCTAATCTACAATTATCTGTGTTATAATTTGATGATAAAAAAGATTTTTGACCTTTAACATTAACTGGTTGTATGAATTTATAATTTACCACACTAACAGAAGCAATCATAATTTCAATTTGCTTGAAACAGTTATGGGGGGTGTAGCAAGCATGATTTATTCTGGAGTCGTGGAAGAAGTAGGTGCAACGATAGTAAGCGGTGCTTTCTCCTCAATCACGAGCAGATGCGAGACAGGAGGGACTTGATGTGATCCTGTATAGCCTGAAGCATGAGGTGAACAAAATCAAATCAGCCATCACTATAGCAAGAGGGTGACGGATCACCAATGAACAATTGCTCGACTGGTTGGCAGATATAATAAAAGCAGCATACCGTGGGGAGTACTATTATCGTACCTTCAAAAACTGGAGTTCACTTCCTCCAATGCTAACTGGTATAGAAGGTACGGGCAATTTACTTATGGACCCGATCAGTCGTCCAACCAAACGCCAGCGGACAATCAGAACCTTGCTTTTTAATAATGATGAGCACAGGGAACTCCATGATGCTCTGAAAATGTTGAAAAGTATTCCAATAGAAGCATTCTTACTCATGGTGAATGCCCTACCTGAAAGGCCCATGAAAGGATACCTCTACATGGAGCCGACCAGGTTAGTAAATCGGTGTAAGGAAAGAGAGGAAGTTATGAAATTCTTGTTTGAACCTAGTGAAAATAATGTGGATATTCTTCCAATAGTTGGTCCACGTGGAGTAGGAAAGACCACTCTTGCCCTTCACTGTTTCTATGATCCAAAGGTGCAAAATCAATTTTTCTTGAAAATTTACATTCCTAGTTCACCCATTTATTATAGTGTAAAATTGTCTCCCCCTCCTCTGATTTTTCAAAAAATTCTAAAGGAATTAACCAATACTGACATAACTAATTTTGACGAGAATACGTTACTAGCAATGCTTAAGCAGAACCTCAGCTCGGAGAGAGTTCTTCTCATAATGGATTGTGATTGGGATGTTGATTCTGAGGTTTGGAATGCCCTGTTGGGTTGCCTAAGATGTGCAAAACAAGGAAGCAAGGTAATTTTTACAAGCGATAGTTGGCATTATTACAGGGATGAGAGCATTAGACCCATTGGGAGAGTGAAGCCAATGATGATTGAAAGATTTTCTGAGGAGTATATGTTGTTTTTCAAGGAGTATGCTTTTGGTAGTGCTGATGTAGAGGACCATCCTGAGTTGGCAAAAATGGGAGAGGAGATAGCAAAGAAGGTGAATGGATCAATCTGGGAAGCAAAAATCTTGGGTGAGATTCTGAGAGATAATTTAAATGCTCCATTCTGGTCCATCTTCTTGCAAGATGACTTTCTAAGCTCACAATTTCTGCACAGCAAAGACCTTTTTCCAGTGATTGAGACTATTTCCCAGCTACTACCCAAGCGCCTATGGATGGTGGCGTATGGCTCTTACTGTGGTACATCTTATGGAGAATCTGGCATACTTCATAGAAGTTTTAGAGAACTAATGGTTCTTGGTCCTAAATATTGGACTCCTGTTATTAATGAAAGAAAGAATCCCTGGGTGAATATTTTGGTGACCAAGCATTTCAATCTACGTCAAAGTATTGACTTGTACACATATTGCGAACTTACTAGTGACGAGAGCGACCTAGGTTAAAAAAAACCAAGAGAAGCCTAGTCAAAAAAATGTATTTAAATTTTTTCTTTAGGAAAAAACTGTGTTTCTGGTTTGGTTGTATGCAAGGTTACATTTGTCTCTAATTTCTTGGTAATCTTTGGTATACAGTTTATTGGACCTATTCCGTGTTTCTTATAATTGGTACAGAGTGTACCAGTATTCTGTATTTTTAGATTTAACCCCAACTACCTTCCATACAAAAGGTTGCTAGTTCAAAATTCAAATAGAAAAAGTCTTTATTAAGAGAGGAGTGGCTTAATCTCCAACTCTTTACTAAAAAAATCAATGATTTTTAGTATAGTTTAGAAATAAAAAAAAATTTAGTGTATAACAGTGATACTGTATGCTGGCCCAAGCATTTGAATCTCTCTTCATATTTCTCATGTGGAAAATAAATAATAACAGTACCAGTAAACGAATATACTGAAGGAATGGTGCTTCCTAAGCAGTTGGTCAATGATACAAAGCAAAATAATCCGAACATTAATTAGTGAATTACAGATACAATAAGGAAAAAAAGAGCAAACCGTTATCCATTTAGAATTGAATACAAAGAAAGGAAAAAAAAAAAAAGCAACCACAAATTGACCCATGCAAGTCTTGAACCTGCGACCTTCGCGTTATTAGCACGAAGAATCTCATTGTATAGAAATATGTTTTTAGAATGCTGCGCTGTGCTTCCAAAACACTTTTATGAATGAGTTGTGAGGATTATAACTCTTAAATGATGAACTGTAAGGATTATAATTTGCATGTCTTCATTTTAAAATCTGCATATGTGGCCGCATATCGCATATGCAGTATGCAATGGCCTTCTGCATACATGAGCAAAAACTTTGGTTAGGTGTAATTTTTGTAAAGGACCATACTCTGTGAGTAATTTATTTATGTTGCCTTGTTCTCGTTTGTTTTTGGAAGTGTGTTTAGATGATTTATATTGCATATTCACTAATGTTTGTCGAGTATAATCGATTCTTCGTATGGATCATTTAGTTAAATTGTGGCCATGAATCCGGTATTGTGCCTAATTTGTGGTTATTGTGGGTTTAATTTAGATCATTAGGGTTTGCTACCATTCTCATCCAACTATTATTGGTACCACTGCAATGTTATCTTCATACCTCCTAAACCTGGGCTGCTCCATTTTTTCTTTTTCTTCTTCTTGCAGTGGTGGTTAGACCATCACAGGGACTCCCTTGGATTTACATGACCCAAGAATTCTTGCTGTTGCTGCTGCTCAGCGGCGCCTTCTAGAAGCAGAGTATGATGAGTATGCTGCTAAGAATGCCAGTACCGTTCTGAAGCTTTAATTGTAAGTCCTTTACTCTTTACAACTTGTAATTTCTATTGCAGGTTGCAAATGGGAATGTCTGATTGAGAGGTCCAAATCAGGCCCTGTTTAATATAAAATTTGGTTCAATTGCAGGTTTAAGTTTGAGGTTTTCGGGTCAATCGGTTTCTATGTTGTTTGAGATCTTGAGTCATTTCACGTTTTAATTCAAACATTGATTTGGATTTTGATCTAGCTTTTCAGTCCTAGTGGTTTATCTTCTTTGATGTAATGTTAGGTCTTCTGATCAGGCAAGTTTGGGTTCCATTTGTTACAGTTCAGTTTGGTAATGTTTTAATATATTCTCTCTGGTTTCTGATATTTTTGATTTGGGTTTCAAATAGGTCAGGTATAGGATGATTTGGGTCAGACTTGATTGCATGTCATGTTGTTGAGCATTTCAGATGTTATTTTGATTAATGGCTTGTTGGATTTGGTTTTCAATTGAGTTGTTTTTGGGTTTGATTCCTGTCTGACTTGGTCCTGTTTTGGTTTGAGTTGGCTTAGGTTGGTTGGGGCTGAAGGGAAGGGTTTTTTTTAATCATGATTAAAAAAAATGATTATTTTTTTTTTGTTTTTTGAGAAAATAATTACACTGACCCAAATTCAAGTCAATGTACAACACAAAACTTAATCTAAATAAGAGTATGGGAAAGTTGAAAAGGAGAATTGTTGCCTGATGCATTGAGAACAATCATGATTCTAACAGAAAGCACGAAGGAGAATGGATATGACACGTGTTTCCGAGACTATTAGAGATGTTCTTGTTGTATTTTCATTACTTTTTGTCAGCTTGATTATCAACCAACAGTTACTTAACCCTGATAATTTACTTTCTTCTAACAATCTAACTAGAGATGCTTCCAGACATCAAACTATCAAACTACTCCCAAACCCTCTCCAACAGTTAATTTACTTCCATCTATAGAACTTCTTCTAAAAATTTTGTAAATTTCAAATGTGCCAGACACCAGGTATAGCATACCAGTCCAAACGTTATGTAAGGCTCTTCTTTATTGCTTGTATTATGCAGCTTTACAATTTACAGATATGAACTTTGTGAATTTTTTGTCAAGGCATTGTTGCTTTCATTGCCCTGTTATACATATACGAGGGATCTATTTTGTTGTATGATTAACATCTTATTTTGATTTTATTACTACAGATCTATAAGCCAGGTTATGTAGCACCACCTGCTAGACCCAGCCCCGATGAAACTACTATAGACCTCAGGCAAGCCCTCTCTTATTTTTATGTGCTGTAGCTATCTGTATTGGTGGTCACAAATAATTTCAACCATCAATGTTGGATGGCTCCAGAAACCCATGAATTTGACCATAATTACATTAAATGTACAATATCGTTTTCTGATTTTTAGGATTTGTTATTTCTTTAATTTTACTATTAGGTGTTCAAGAAATTTGTACGATGGTCTTTAATGTTCTTAGTTAGGTGTAATTTAGTGAAGGACCATCCTTTGTGAGTAATTTATTTATGTCGAGTTCTTTTAGTTTGAGACCGAATTCTCTGCCCCCCAGGGGGCAGGAAATTCCTGCCCCTAGAGTCTCTGCGGGTGGGGCCCATTTAAAAACAGTAACAAAAAGTTAAACTCTAAATAGTAATCGGTCCCACCCCGATCCCACCCGACAGAGACTCTGGGGGCAGGAATTTCTTGCCCCCCGGGGGGCAGAGGATTTTGTTTCTTTTAGTTTGTTTTAGGAAGTGCGTTTAGATAATTTGTATTGCATATTCACTGCCGTTTGTCAAGCATATTTAATTCCATATTGTGGCCATGAATCCAGTATTGTGCCTGGTTTGTGGTTATTGTAGGTTTAAGTTAGATCATTCAGGTTTGCTACCATTCACATCTAACTATTATTGGTAACAGCTACAATGTTATCTGCATACCTCCTAAACCTGGGTTGCTCGATTTTTTTTTTTTTTTTTTTTTTTTTTGCAGTGGTGGTTGGACCATCACAGGGACTCCCTTGGACTTACATGACCCAAGAATTCTTGCTGTGGCTGCTGCTCAGCGGCGCCTTCTAGAGGCAGAGTATTACGGACACGATGAGGCACAATATTAGTGAATTACGGATACGATGAGGAAAAAAAAAAGAGCAAACCGTTATCTGTTTAGATTTGAATACAAAGCAAGTAAAAAAAAACCCACAAATTGGCCCATGCAGGTCTCGTTATTAGCACGACCGTTGTCCGTTTTATTATATCTCGTTTTAATTAAATTTCAATATTTTGAGTAATTATAGGGTTCCTGCTCCACCACGAGTTTTAAATAGAGCAAGAGCGGGAATAGCCGAATATATAGCTCGAGCAAGCTCAACCATTTGATGCTCAAGTAAAAGTTTCTAAAGTGATATCTACTGAGGCTTATCATTCTCCAGTTTCTTTGAAGGAAAATATTTTCTTTTTCTTTCAGTTCAAAAGCAATCGTAATTAATTGACATATTCCCACAACACGCCCTGGTGGCAACCGGTAATTAGACTTGAAAAGAGCAAGACTACTTAATTACGGAACAAAACAAGAAAAACACACAATCTCTTACATAACACTGTTCCATAAACAACTATCACCTATGAAGATAAGTTCTTAATAATCCAATTATTTGGCGAAATCTGGTTGGGTCGTGACCGATCGTACCCAAGCCCATGTATGGTTCTTTGTATCGACTACGTTTGGCTTAACCGCAATGTCCTCCAGCGGTATATAGCCGTAGTTCCTGTTTACAGGTCCTGATACAAAACCAGTATAACCTGCCATGACTCCGTGTATAGCCGAATGAGCCAGCAAGGTACAGTACAAGTTATCGCTCGCATTCGCTGCCACTGCACGAATCATGTAAGTCGGGTCAATGTACTTTACGGTGAACAGCTCGCCTGGGTGGGTCTGATCCCACCAATTCTTGAGCTCCTTCTTGAGGTATGTGCCGATGTCGGCAAATAGAGGGTTCCCTGAAGGGTCTGTCTCCTGCTTTTCTGCAGCAGTAGAAATAATTTCTTGACCAGCACCTTCAGCCACTACTATTACCACATGCCCTTTTTGTTTTAGCCGTTGATCTATGAACTCGAATAATCCACCTACAAAGAAGAAAAAGTAAGCAAATTATTCCTCTTTAAAAATGTATTTATAAATCAATAAGAAGCATATCAGTAAATTGTTTAACATTACAAATAACCTTTGCCGTAGAGATAGAAGGTCAGCTCTGGAATGAGGCAGCAGTCAACATCGCGGCTGCTAAGGGTGGCATGGAGCGCTATGTGGCCAGTGCTGCGGCCCATGGGCCGCACTGATTGCCTGCTGTGCCACCTCAACAGCCGTATCAAAACCAAACGATCGGTCAATGATGCCTATGTCATTGTCTACCGTTTTCGGCACCCCTGTGATGCAGATGTTCAGCTTCCTGCGTTTCAACTCCTTGTATATGTCCAGCGCACCTCTCATTGTCCCATCTCCCCCTATTACATATTACTACACATAGTGGCATAGCCAGAATTTGAGTCAGGAATGGGCAAAAAGTTTCAGGTTATTGGATTACCCAATTAGTGGATACCTGAATCATTTTAATTAATCTCACCAAATTCTAAGTCAGATTTAAATTGAAATCAAGAAAAACATTAACATTCAACAATTTTAGTCGATTATCAGTTGCAATTTGCAATTTAAATCATTCGATTGAATTGTCAAAAAACAGGAGTAGACAATCTAATTTCCAAAAGTAGGCAGGCCAACGTATTTACACTACTTCATACACATAAGCAAATAAGCAATTGCCTACCCCTGTTACATGATGGCTCCGCCACTGTACACATATGCATATATGTCAATGTGATGTACTGATGTATATAATTCATGCGATATCTAGGCTTGTAATCAGAGGTGTGGAAGAAAATACTAAACTTCTACCTAAGTACCAGAACTGGTTGAATGAAACTCAAGATCACAATATTTATTATGTGCTGTTAATTGAGTTAGAAAAATATGAATCAATCATCTCACTTGATTGTATCCATGTTTCACGATTGCATCAACAATTTTCTGGAGATCAAACCCGCCTCGTGTGGTTGTGAGCATAGTGCCACCCTTCTTGTGCCAATCATGCACCGAACCTGGATCCAGTTTAATCGGATCTGCCGTGTAAAACCCCCTGTACCCCATTGGTATACCATAGATCTCCTTCACCCCATACAGCTCGGTCAGACCCACTACCAGCTCCCTTATCACCGTATTCGACCCGGGACACAGCCCACCGCATGTGACAATCGCGGCACAAACCTTAGACGTATCGAAGTTGATGATACGGCGAGGTCCGGCTCGGAGGTAGGCAATAGGGGAGGCGGCTGAGACATGGTGAGTGGCACCGGAGTTGGAAATGGGATTGGGATTGTTGGTGTCGAACAGGATAGAGGAGAGGATGACGTCATAGGGAGAGATGTAGAAAGTGGAGGAAATTTTGTAGAAGGGGTTAGAGTCAATTGGGTTGAGAAGAGAAGGGAGCGTGATCAGAGTCTGGTCACCGCCGCTTGTGTGGTTACCGGTGGGAGTGAGATAGTTCGATAGGTGCGGGATGGAGCGGATGATAAAGGGAGGAGGGGTGAAGCTATCGATCGGGGCGGGGCGGTCACTGGTGGTGATTTGATCACCCATGGTGATTGGTGATAGGATCAAAGCTTCAAAAGAAAGGGTGCTGCTGGGGTGGCAATGTCTCCTTATGCTACCATTACAAAGCAAGTAATAGAACTAGAAGGTAGGGGTGTCAATGGGTACGGTACGGGTCGGGTGGAGACATTTTCATACCCATACCCATTAAAATTGACTTTACCCATACCCTATCCATACCCATTAAAAATTGATTTTACCCTACCCTACCCTTACGCGTTAATATTATCGGGTAACGAAACGGTAGCGGGTAAATAACAGATAATACTAGTATAATAATTAGTTTTATTATATTTACAAATTAAACATCAAAAACTCATTCATTTTAACACATATATAATTGCATTTCTAATAAAAAATAAAATAAATGTGCAATCAATTCCAACTAAATTATTTTTTATAAAAAATAAAATTTAAAAACACAAATATATATTTAAGTGGGTTGGAAATTGAATTAAATATACATTTAAGTGGGTTGAAAATTGAATTGAATATATATTTGAATTTTATAATTACCCTATAGGGTAACGGGTACGAAATAGTAATTACCCATACCCTTACCCATTTATTTAACGAAAAAAAATTCTTACCCATATACATACCCAATAAGCTAACGAAAAAAAAAACCTTACCCATACCCGTCTTATCGAATACGATACGGGTCGGATAAACGGCTAAAAAGGTACCATTGACACCCCTACTAGAAGGATGTGCTTGGAATTTTCTGGAAGGAAAGATATATATCTGTAGAATAAAGAAGGGGTAATTGACTGCCACGTGGTGGACAGGTGACTCTTCGTGGCTTAATTTTCAAAGTTTTACTTATAGAAATCAGTGTTGTAAATATCGGTACGCGGTTGTTGAATGGACAGATACTATCAAGTAATTAATCAAAAATAATAAAAAATAATTGGTTATAATTGAAAATAATTGATTAATTAGTCGAAAAAATTCATGACGATTTGGTCACCACTAACGACTAATCAATTGATTAATTGACCTAAACGGATGTTTTTTTCAACACTGATCAAAATCAACGACTTTTTAGTATTGTTTAGAAACCAAAAAAATTTAGTGTATAATAGCTAGGGGTGTTAATGGTACGATACGGATAAAATAAAAGTATTTTCATACTCACACCCACTAAAAATGATCTTACACATATCATACTCTTAACCATTAAGATTTAATCTTATTCTACCCTACTCTTATCCGTTAAAATTATTGGGTAACGAAACGGTAACGGATAAATAACGAATAATACCACTATAATAATTAGTTATACTATATTTTACAAATATAAATCAAAACTCATTTATTTCTCACATATGCAATAATATTACTAATAAAAAAATAAATAAATGTGCAATCAATTTCAACTAAATTGTATTTTTTTATAAAACGAGAGAATTCAACAACAAAAATATATCTTCCGACAAATTTAATTATTTAATAAAAGAACAAGACATACAAATAAAAATAATATGTTTAATATTTATTTTCAACAAAAAACAATACACTAAATAACAAAAGTACTCACTAATTATTGCTCAAACACTATCATATTATTATATTTTATATAATTACCCTATACGAAATAGTCTTTACCTGTACTCTTACCTGTTTTCCTAACAAAAAAAAATCCTTACCCACACCCGTCTTATCGAATACGGTATGGATCGAATAAATGGCTAAAAGGATATCATTGGCACCCCTAATAATAGCGATACTATATGCAGGCCCGAGCATTCGAATCTCCCTTTAAATTTCTCTCGTTTGAAAATAAATAACACTAGCACTAAACGAATATACTAAAGGAAAGGTGCTTCCTGAGCCCGAGATTTTTATTTTTATCCAAAAAATAAATAATTTTATTATAAATAACCATGTTTTTCGAAAAATTTTATTTCTACTCAAATCGCATATATTATGTGCGGTCTGAATTTTTAATTCGGACCATATAGAATATATGCGGTCCGAAATTTTTTTTTTTTTTTTTTTGGATTTAAATTCGGACCGCCTAGAATATTTGCTGTCCGGAATTTTTTTTTTTTTTCAAATGGCCTAGGTAATTTTTGAGTGATAATATCTTATGATCTGTTTAGAGATTTTCGATGAAATTTTACAGTCTTGTTCTACGATGTCAAGACTACTTGTCGGCCAATTTTCATAAATTTTGAAGATATTTTCCTATGTTAACTAAAGACGCAAAGTTGGACTCAGAAACACTCTTTTAGTAGTTCGGGTAATTTTTGAGAGATGATATCTCATGATCTGTTCAAAGATTTTAAATAAAACTTCACAGACTTGTTCTACGATGTCAAGGCTATATGTCGGTAAATTTTCATTAATTTTGAAGATGTTTCCCTATGTTAACCAGGGATGCAAAGTTGAACTCAGAAGCACTCCTTTAGCAGTTCGGGCAATTTTTGAGTGATGATATCTCAGGATCTGTTCAAATATTTTAAATAAAACTTCACAAACTTGTTCTATAATGTCAAGACTACATTTCGGTCAATTTTTATAAATTTTGAAGGTGTTTTCCTATGTTAACCAGGGATGCAAAGTTAGACTCAGAAGCACTCCTTTAACAGTTTGAGCAATTTTTGAGTGATGATATCTCACGATCTGTTCAAATATTTTAAATAAAACTTCACAGACTTGTTCTACGATGTCAAGACTACATGGCGGTCAGTTTTCATGAATTTTGAAGGTGTTTTCCTATGTTAACCAGGGATGCAAAATTGGACTCAAAAGCACTCCTTTAGCAGTTCGGATAATTTTTGAGAGATGATATCTCACGATCTATTCAGAGATTTTAAATAAAACTTCACAGACTTGTTCTACGATGTCAAGAATACATGTCGGTCAATTTTTATGAATTTTGAAGATGTTTTCTTATGTTAACCAGGGATGCAAATTTGGAATCAGAAGCACTCCTTTAGCAGTTCGGGCAATTTTTGAGTGATGATATCTCACGATCTGTTCAAATATTTTAAATAAAACTTCACAAACTTGTTCTACGATGTCAAGACTACATGTCGGTCAATTTTCATGAATTTTGAAAGTGTTTTCCTATGTTAACCAGGGATGCAAAGTTGGACTCAGAAGCACTCCTTTAGCAGTTCGGATAATTTTTGAGAAATGGTATCTCACGATATGTTCAGATATTTTAAATAAAACATTACAGACTTGTTCTGCGATGTCAAGACTATATGAAAGCATGAGTATCTTCCCGAAGACCTCCAGTTTCTTAATTTATTCTCCTTTCATATGTGCAGTTATAAAGTTTCATGGTATTTTGTAGTTGCAAACTAAACCTTGCATTTTGTACTTTCAACAAAACTCCAGTTTGTTTCTGGGTTTTTTCAATTGATTCACTAGAGTTTTTTTTTCATTTGGTTAATGTGTCTGTGAATTGCACATAAACATTTTTCATTAAGCAAGCTAATACCTTTTTATTTAATTGATTTTTGGAATATCTTATTAGTTATCACGGTCTGACAAAGATGTCATAACTCAATTAGATACAGATCTTCATTGTGGGCTACTCAAAATCTTTGCTGTTTGGAAATATATATAGAACAAATGTTGGTTTATTTGTTGCAAGTATTAGATATACCGGGTCTTATTTTTATGTATTTGGTGAAATTTGCATAGCAAAATATTTTTGGATTGTTTTTCCTAGTTGTTTTTTTGTTAGTCTTGACATCATAGAATAAGTCTGTGAACTTTTATTTAAAATCTTTGAATAGATCATTAGATATCATCACTAAAAAATTGTCCGAATCGCTAAAGAAGTGCTTCTGAGTCCAACTTTACATCCCTGGTTAACATAGGAAAACATCTTCAAAATTAATGAAAATTTACCGACATGTAGTTTTGACATCATAGAACAAGACTGTAAAATTTCATCCAAAATCTCTAAACAGATCATGAGATATTATCACTCAAAAATTGCCTAGGCCATTTGGAAAAAGCAAAAAAAAAAAAAATTTCGGACCGCAAATATTCTAGGCGGTCCGAATTTTTAAATCCAAAAAAAAAAAAATTCGGACTGCATATATTCTATACGGTCCGAATTTTTAATTCGGACCACACAGATTATATGCAGTTTGGGTAGAAATAATTTTTTATAAAAAAGTGGTTATTTATAATAAAATTATTTATTTTTTGAGTAAAAATAAAAATCTCGGTTCCTGAGCGGTTGGTCAATGGTACAAAGCAAAATAATCCGAACATTTATTAGTGAATTACGGATACGAGGAGGAAAAAGAAGAGCAAACCGTTAACCGTTTAGAATTGAATACAAAGCAAGGAAAAAAAAAAATTTGGCAGGCCCTGTGATTTATTAAATCTCGTTTTAATTAAATTTCAATATTTTGAGTTATTATATTCCGCCAATACAATTGTGTTCCTGCTCCACTACATGTAACAATAACTAACGAATTCTGTTGATCCAAAAGAAGCTTTAAATAGAGCAAGAGTCGGAACAGCCGAATAGCTAGAGCAAGCTCAACCTTCTGGTGCTCAAGTAAGGGTATGTTTGGATACAGCGAGAATAGAGTTATTTTGATCTATTCAAACATACTCAGAAACAGCGAAAATAGCGTTGTTCTCGCTATTCTTACAAAAACATGAAATAGCAAATGAACTCTCAATTCCTACAGTAGCTATTCTAAAAATTCAATTCAAACAACTTCCGAATAACTCTAAGTTATCGCTATTTTTAAATAGTAACTGTTCTTGCTATTCTTAATCTAATATTCTCAACAGTAGTTATTCTTATTATTCTCCAGTGCATCCAAACGCATCCTAAAAGTTTCGCTGATAATGGTTTTTGAGTAAAATATATATATATATATATTTTTTTTGAGAATGTTGGTAGACGCTTCCAAGTACCAAGTGATATCAAACCAGTTTCTTTGGAAGAAATTTTTTTCTTTTTCTTTCGGTTCAAAAGCAATCCTAATTAATTGACATATTCCCACAACACGCCCTGGTGGCAACCCGTAAATAAACTTCAAAAGAGAACGACAACTTAATTACGGAACAAAACATGAAAAAACACACAATCTCTTACATAATACTGTTCCATAAACAACTATCACCTATGAAGATAAGTTCTTAATAATCCAATTATTTGGTGAAATCTGGTTGGGTCGTGACCGATCGTACCCAAGCCCATGTATGGTTCTTTGTATCAACTACGTTTCGCTTAACCGCAATGTCCTCCAGGGGTATATAGCCGTAGTTCCTGTTTACAGGTCCTGAAACAAAACCAGTATAACCTGCCATGACTCCATGTATAGCCGAATGAGCCAGCAAGGTACAGTACAAGTTATCGCTTGCATTTGCCGCCACCGCACGAATCATGTAAGTTGGGTCAATGTACTTGACGGTGAATAGCTCGCCTGGGTGGGTCTGATCCCACCAATTCTTGAGCTCCTTCTTGAGGTATGTGCCGATGTCGGCAAATAGAGGGTTCCCTGAAGGGTCTTTCTCCTGCTTTTCTGCGGCAGTAGAAATAATTTCTTGTCCAGCACCTTCAGCCACTACTATTACCACATGCCCTTTTTGTTTTAGCCGTTGGCCTATGAACTCGAATAATCCACCTACAAAGAAGAAAAAGTAAGCAAATTATTCCTCAATAAAAATGTATTTACAAATCAATAAGAAGCATATCAGTAGATTGTTTAACACTACTAATAACCTTTGCCATAGAGATAGAAGGTGAGCTCAGGAATGAGGCAGCAGTCGACATCGCGGCTGCTGAGGGTGGAATGGAGCGCTATGTGGCCAGTGCTCCGGCCCATGAGCTTAACAAGGCCGATCCCATTGACAGCACTCTCAGCCTCTGTGTGGGCCGCACTGATTGCCTGCTGTGCCACCTCAACAGCCGTATCAAAACCAAACGATCGGTCAATGATGCCTATGTCATTGTCTACCGTTTTTGGCACCCCTGTGATGCTGATGTTCAGCTTCCTCCGTTTCAACTCCTTGTATATGTCCAGTGCACCTCTCATCGTCCCGTCTCCTCCTATTACATATAACTACACATATGTATATATGTCAATGTGATGTACTGATGTATATAATTCATGCAATAACTAATTTCTACCTAAGTACTAGGACTCTGGTTTGAATGAAACTCAAGATCACAATATTTATTATTTGCTGTTAATTGTGTTAGAAAAATATTTAAACTTAGCAAAAATATGAATCAATCATCTCACTTGATTGAATCCATGTTTCACGATAGCATCAACAATTTTCTGGAGATCAAACCCGCCTCGTGTGGTTGTGAGCATAGTGCCACCCTTCTTGTGCCAATCATTCACTGAACGTGGATCCAGTTTAATTGGATCTGCCGTGTAAAACCCCCTATACCCCATTGGTATACCATAGATCTCCTTCACCCCATACAGCTCGGTCAGACCCACTACAAGCTCCCTTATCACTGTATTCGACCCGGGACACAGCCCGCCGCATGTGACAATCGCAGCACGAACCTTAGACGCGTTGAAGTTGATGATACGGCGAGGTCCGGCTCGGAGGTAGGCAATAGGGGAAGCGGCTGTGACATCGTCAGTGGGATCAGAGTTGGAAATGGGCTTGGGATTGTTGGTGTCGAACAGGATAGAGGAGAGGATGACGTCGTAGGAAGAGATGTAGAAAGTGGAGGAAGGGTGACAGAAGGGGTTAGAGTCAATAGGGTTAAGAAGAGAAGGGAGCGTGACCAGAGTCTGGTCACCGCCGCTGGTGTGATTACCGGCGGAAGTGAGATAGTCGGATAGGTGCGGGATGGAGCGGATGATAAAGGGAGGAGGAGTGAAGCTATCGATCGGGGCGGGGTGGTCACCGGTGGTGACTTGATCACCCATGGTGATTGGTGATAGGATCAAAGCTTCAAAAGAGAGAGGGAGCTGCTGCGGTGGCAATGTTATGCTACTATTACATAGCAAGTAATAGAACTAGAAGAATGTGCTTGGAATTTTCTGGAAGAAAAAAAAAATATATCTATAGAATAAAAGAGGGCTAATTGACTGCCACGTGGTGGACAGGTGGCTCTTTGTGGAGATATGGGTTTGAAAAATAGTCATGATATTTATTTTGTTGACCATTTGACTCTTGTGTAGGTGACTAGGGTGTTAGTACTTCGAGTCCGGATTCTCTGCGGCCTCTATGTGTGTCGCTTCAATATCCATATGTTAAACAAAAAGCCGTTGTTCATGTGAGCATAGTTACAAATCAATTATTCAGATTTGATTTGACAAATTCAAAAATTCATGATTCAGATGAAATATGTTAAACAAAAAATTTATGCATAAATTATCGATATAACTAGAGTCGCTAAAATACATATATTAAACAAAAAACTATTGTTTATGTGAGTCAGGTCTACCCTTTGATAATATATAAAAGGATGAAATATCTAGTTAAGAGGCATAAATACAGATAGGTATGAGGGACAGGTGGTAGATCCTTTTGGGAGGTAATAGAAGAGCTACCTCTTTTTGTTTCTTTGTAAATGAATATAAAAAAATATAAACAAATATGGATTGGACAATGAAGTCGGCAGATGCAACACGTACTCAAATTGTAGACGGACGGAGTGAATGCACTTAGCTAGGCTTGCTGATGTAAATATGCTGTACCACATTATCACCTTTAATTCTTTAAAGCAGCGACAGGAAAGCTACCAGCTCACGCTAGTTAATCACCCAGTAGCACCGACACTTCCCAAATGGTATTATATTTCTCCTCGTAGTCATAAAATTTGCAAAATTTGCAAATTATGTTCGAATTATACTTAAATAATTTTTTTTTAATATCAAATTGAATGTTAAATTATTCAGTTTGACTGAATTAAACTCAAATAATTCGTGAATTTTACAAAAAAAATTCCGAATTTTCCTAATTATTCGTGATTTTTTTCTAAATTTTTTTCATAATATTTTTTTAATTATTTTTTGCTCGTTTGTAGACTGAGATCTCTGATTCGGATAATTCCTAATTATTTTTAAATTATTCCCGAATCACGAACTTTTGACCTCACTGAACCAAATCCAAATAATTGATCATTTCTTACTATAATACTGAGTACCGACATTCGTATTTCAATACAAATTGAACTTAGAATGATAATGTCCTATCAAGTTCAAGCAATGTTACTTTATTGCATTGGATGCTAGTATTATTTTGAGCTATATTCAATGTTTTAAAATGCGGTTTTGTTCATGCATGAGGAAGGCTACTGCATACCACATATGCGATATGCATATGCGGATTTTAAAATAAAAATTCATGTGTGTATATATATAGAGTAAAGCTAGGATGTGATGTGCTCACCAAGAGGGTTTGGTAAGCACAATTCTAAAAGTATATCAGATCGACTTCAAACGCCAAATCCAAACCGTTGAAATCCTGGTACTTTATGAGTGACGCATGTACATATAAAATTTTAAAAGTTTCGAGTTTATTTGCTATACGGTCAAGTGGTCAAAGAAATGATAAAAATTGAATATATAAAACAACTTATAAATTAAGTTATAAAAAGTTCATTTCTTTGACCGCTTGATCGTGTAGCAAATAAACTCGAAACTTTCAAAATTTTATATGTACATGCATCACTCATGAAGTACAAGAATTTCAACGGTTTGGATTTGGCGTTTGAAGTCGATCCGATATACTTTTGGAGTTGTGCTCACCAAACCCTCTTGGTGAGCACATCACGCCTTAGCTTTACTCATATATATATAGGGTATGTCTAAATTGCTGCTGGCAGCATTTCAGCAAAGGTGCCGCCAGGGCTATATTTAGCCGTGTGATGTCCAAACAACAAATCCAAACCGTTAGATGTTTAATCTATATTATAATCTATTTGGAGACCAAATTTTACATTTTTTTTGAACTTTTACTATATATTAAGCTGGTTTGAAAACCGCTGATTTCAGTAAATTTCTGCAGCATTGAAATCAGCGGTTTTCAAACCAGCTTAATATATAGTAAAAAATTTCCAAAAAATGTAAAATTTGGTCTCCAAGTAGATTATAATATAGATTAAATATATAATGGTTTGGATTTATTGTTTGGACATCACAAAATAAAAAAAAGCGGCAGCACTGCCGGCAGTAAATTAGCCACAGCCTATATATATATATATATATATATATATATATATATATATATATATATATATATATATATATATATATAGAGAGAGAGAGAGAGAGAGAGAGAGAGAGAGAGAGACTGGCTAATATGCTTTCGGCAGCACTTCGGCCGAAGTGCTG
Organism: Carex pumila; assembly: GCA_033356055.1. Classification (NCBI taxonomy): domain Eukaryota; kingdom Viridiplantae; phylum Streptophyta; class Magnoliopsida; order Poales; family Cyperaceae; genus Carex; species Carex pumila. The sequence goes on from JARJHM010000423.1 coordinate 24,808, forward strand.
CCACCCCATTTTTGATTTTTTTTAAATCCAAACAGTCGATCCGAACCATTCATCTTGTTCTCCATATTAATATCTGCTTGGAGACCAAATTTTACATTTTTTGGAATTTTTTTGCTATTTATTAAGCCACTTTGAAAATCGCTGATTCAACGGTGGCTTGCCAAATAGTAAAATCAGGGGTTCACCGTTGGATCAACGATTTTCAAAGTGGCTTAATAAATAGCAAAAAAATTCCAAAAAATGTAAAATTTGGTCTCCAAGCAGGTATTAATATGGAGAACAAGATGAACGGTTCGGATTGATCATTTGGATTTTGAAAAATCAAAAATGGGGTGGCAGCACTTCGACCGAAGTGCTGCCAAAAGCATATTAGCCTGTCTCTCTCTCTCTCTATATATATATATATATATAGAGAGAGATATATATAGAGATAGATAGATAGATAGATAGATAGAGAGAGAGAGAGAGAGAGGAGGGATCAAGTTACAACATTTTTTGAGTTACAACAAGTTACAACAAGCTTTTTTTTAATTTTAAAAGTCCAAATCGTTGATCCAAACCGTTAGATATGATCTCTACAATAAAATGTGCTTGGAGACCAAATTTTACATTTTTTGGAAATTTTTTTACTATTTATTAAGATGGGTACAAAAACTAGTCAAATTCAGACCATTGAATTTTGTACCCATCTTAATAAATAGTAAAAAAATTTCAAAAAATATAAAATTTGGTCTCCAAGCACATTTTATTGTAGAGATCACATCTAACAGTTTGGATTGACGATTTGGACTTTCAAAATTAAAAAAAAAACTTGTTGTAACTTGTTGTAACTCAAAAAATATTGTAACTTGATCCCTCCTCATATATATATATATATATATATTCATATTCATATATTTGAATTTATTTTCACATAATCACATAAGAACATAACTAACAATAATTTTTTGAATTTTTTAATATAAATTTTAATTAAAATACAATCAAATTATCAAAACCGCATATCGCATGGGCATTTTGAGCATGGCTGCCGACCGCATACGCATATGCGACCCATGTGGCCGCATTTTAAAACACTGGCTATATTTATGGGGTGATTGTGCTGGTTGTGCTTGAATATGAGAGAGCATACCGTCTCTCTTTTGACTCAGTTTTGTTTCTATTTAAGTCTGCATAACTACATTCTTATATTAAGCACGTAGATGTCTTCGTCCGTCAACAGCTTGATTATATCATGGAGTAACAATAAAATTTGGAAGTTGAAGGTCCCAATGAAGGTCGAGATATTTATATGGCTAATGTTGGATGATAAACTTCTAACTCAACATGTATTGTTGTACAGAGGGTGTTATGTCCCCACGGGTTGTCACTTTTGCTCTGGAATTTCGGTGGAGACTAGGGACCACATCATGTGGGACTACGTCTATGCAGCACATTTTTAAAGGGGCTTGATGGTGCAGTACAACATCTCCATTAGGGGCGCGGTGGACATAATCTCAACCCGGATTAATGGAAGGAAACAATATGCACAAGAATCACACTGGGACCTAATATGGGCGGCAGGAGTATGTTCTCTCTGGAGAGAGAGCAATAGGAGGGTATTCTCAACGAAAAGGAAAGTGGTGCATCGGTTTATCACTGATACAGTACTAGAGATAGAAAACTGACAAATAAATATTTAATATAGAACTAGTGGATCTTAACAAGTGGTTGAGATGAGAATTAGTAAATCCTCTGTATAGGAGGCGAAGTTTCTAATTAGTATCTGTATACGTAAAACTTGTATAAAACTTTTTTAACAATATATTTGTTGTCAGCACCATAAAAAAAATGTGGATATTTATCTATTTAAAGTATCTTAATTTGCAAATTTCTTGGTGCGGTTGTTATCTAGGGGACCCTCATCCAAATTTTTCTAAGCAAATAATTAATTGTTAACACTTAACATCACTCAAGGCTCACACTAAACAAAATCAATACATGATCTGATGACTCTGCTCAGGGCAATTTTGTAACTTTACCCTCCACCCCCTCCAAAATTCTCAGCCTATATAAACCCTTGGCATATTGCATCATTTCCCACAGCAACTAATCTACTCATCATCTCCTATATATAACAGCATTCAGTTAATCACAGATTTAGATATCAATGGCCCAAGAGGAGCAGAAACACCACCACTTGTTCCACCACAAGAAGGAAGAGGAGGGTCCCGTTGATTATGAAAAGGAGGAGAAGCACCACAAGCACAAGGAGGAGATCGGCGGGCTCATTGCCGTTGTTCCTGGTGCATATGCCCTGGTATATTTAGCTACATATACATCATGCTATTATCTTGAGTAGTTAACTTTGTTGGTAAATTACTAGATAAATTGATCAATAACTAGATGATTAAAGGGAAATAAATTAAGTACATACCTCTTAGGCATAGTACTGTTGTGGAAAAATGTATCATAATATTATAATATCACTACAGTTTACAGCCTAAATTATTGCTCTTTGATCATTTGTACTAATTTGCTTCATTAATTTTGCGTATTTTTAGTTAATGATAGACACTGTCCTCAAATTTATTTTGCGTTTTATTATTTTTTTATTCATATAGCGCTTGATTCAGACGTCTAAATGACCCCACAAAAAAAAAAAAAAAGCTTATCCTAATTTAATTGTTTTTTTATGTGAGAAAATTGTCCTGAATTATTAAGTGAATTATGTTGTTGAACTAATCAACCTCAAATTAATTGTGTTGACCAGCATGAGAAGCATCAGGCCAAGAAGGACCCAGAGAACGCACACAGCCATAGGACCAAGGAGGAAATTGCAGCTGTTGGGGCACTCGGCGGTGCTGGATTTGCATTCCACGAGCACCACGAGAAGAAGGATGCCAAGCACCACCAGTGATTGACATCATATATACTTAATCAAGCATGAGACTCGTGCATCTGTCTTCAATTATTTTTCATTGAGTGCACTTGATTTCCCTTTGATGTTCAAAATAAGTGTATTGTGTCGCACTGCATGTCTATGCTGGTTAATTTGTTAAGGGTACGTTTAGTATTTGATTTATGCAGTTCTGACCTTTTCATGTACTCTTTGCTGAGAATATATATTGCTTTGTAGCCGGCCCTTTTATATATCCGAGTCAAATCAATGTTATTTATTGTGTGCTGTTGTTTTACTTCTCGCAATGTTCAAGCTTCAAGAAGATATATATTTGTAGTCGTACACATCAGCGGGTGACAAATTGTAGATTTTAAGGATGGATATGTTTAGATTTTCACAACACAAACTTTGATGCACGCGGTACGAAACCATTCAAATTCAAGCAAGAGATTCATCTTTATCGTAACATCTTTATCGAAACAATATTTCAACAAAATAAAAAATATATATACATATAATAAAGGAGGGATAATCGACTGCCACGTGGTGGACAGGTGGCTCTTTGTGGAGATGTGGGTTTGAAAAATAGTCATGATATTTATTTTGTTGACCATTTGACTCTTGTGTAGGTGACTGAATTTACATCCTCTGAGATATCTCATATGTTGCGTGACTTTCTGGAAAAGCTCAACTGTTCAAAAACGTTCTGCACGAATCTTAAAGCTCAGATAATACTGGGCCCTGCTTTATCCCCGAATAGGCACCGGACATGTCGGTCACGCAAAATATGAAATATCTCAGAGGATACGCACTCGGTGACTTGGGTGTTAGTACTTCGAATCCGGATGCTCTGCGGCGTCCTTATGTGTGTCTCTTCCAAATGCATATGTTAAATAAAAAAAACGTTGTTCATGTGAGGTCTACCCTTTGATAATATATAAAAGGATGAGATGTCTAGTTACATATTAAACAAACAGGCATAATTACAGATAGGCACGAGAGACAGGTGGTAGATCCTTTTATGCTACTTTTGGGAGGTAATAGAAGAGCTACCTCATTTTGTTTCTTTGTAAATGAATATAAAAAAAATATAAACAAATATCGATTGGACAATGAAGTCGGCAGATGCAACACGTACTCAAATTGTAGACGGACGGAGTGAATAAACTTAGCTAGGCTTGCTGATGTGAATATGATGTACTACTAAGATTTTAAATAACGTTTATCGTGTCATATTATAAATCTCTTAAAAAAAAATATAACAAAAGCTATGTTACATAGTAATTTTTATTTTTATAAAAATTATATTATATTTTTATACTAAATATCAACATTATTTAATCTTATAGAACAATAAATAATACCAAATTTATTACTAATATCATAAACTATTGATCTTTTTCTATTCAAAATATCTTCAACATTATAACATAATTTATCTTTTTTCTATTTAAATTTCAAAATAACCTAGAAATTGAAAAGAAAAAAAAATCATACTTCTAGTAAAATAAATCCTTGAAGAAATTTTTGTTTGTTCCTAAAATTTCTATAATTTAGCAATTATTTATTTGATTTATCATCAGTTAAAAAAACCAAGAGCAAAATGAAAAAATTATTATAGCGAACCTGAATTTGATATAATGTAATATTCATCAAAATTAAACAATATCTTCACAACTTATTTATTTTAAAGCACATATAAATTGACAAAAAAAAACAGCTCAGTTACATAGCGCACTATTTGCGCTATACGTTATGCGCTATAGTGGACCGCTATTACCGCTATAGCGTCCGTAGCTCAAATAGCGTGTGTTAATGCTATAGCTTAGCATTTAGATTCCAAAAATGCTATAGCGCCGTTATAGCGCGCTATTTAGAACACTGTATACCACATTATCACCTTTAACTCTTTAAAGCAGCGACAGGAAAGTTACTAGCTCACACCAACATTTCTCAAATCATATTATATTTCTACTCACAGTTACAAGATTCGCAAATTATATTTTAATTATACTCGAATAATTTTTTTTTATTTTTGTGATGCCGAACCGAACACTGAATTATTCAGTTAGCTGAACTTTGACCGAATTAAACCCGAATAATTTGTGAATTTTACGATTTTTTTTCCAAATTTTTTGAATTATTCGAGAATTTTTCCCGAATTTTTCTCAGGAATTTTTTTTTTGGATTTTGTTTTGCTCTTTTGCTGGATTGAGATCTCTATTCTGGATAATTCCTAATCATTATCAAATTATACCTGAATTATTTCCGAATCACGAACTTTTGACCTCGCCGAATTGAATCCAAATAATTTATTTGTCACTGTAATACAGAGTACCGACATTCATATTTCAATACAAATTGAATTCAGAATGAGAATGTCCTATCATGTTCAAGCGATGTTACTTTATTGCGTTGGATGCTACTATTATTTTGAGCTATATTTCTCGGGTGGTTGTGCTGGTTGTGCTTGAATATGAGAGGGCACATCGTCTGTCTTTTGACTCGGTTTTATTTCTATTTAAGTCTACATATCTACATTCTTATATTAAGCACGTAGATGTCTTCGTCCGTCAACAACTATAATAAAAAATAAAATTTCAAATTAATATTAACCCTTCGATCAATTAGTCCACCTTTCTTTATTCAATGAATATTTTTTATGCTATTTATTTATAGAAATATAAATTTATTTACACGTTATGCACACGATATAGTTAGAATTAAAATTAAAAATACATAAATTGAAAATGTTGCAATAAAAACTCATTGATGTCTTACTTTTTTTTGTTTTCATTTAATGTTTCCTTTTATTTCCCTAATCCTTTCTTCAATCACATCAAATAAGAAATTTAATATGTATATTAGAATTTGACATGGTTAGTTTTGGGAGACTAACCTTTACAAGACTGTCGAAGACTCAACAGGTGAAGTTCGCAATCTAGGCACGATGCTAGATTTTAACAATTTCATTGACAGTCGTGGGATGATTGATGTGCTGTTTCAGGGACGGACATACACATGGATGAGTAAAATGCCACAACCGACTTTTTCAAAAACTTCACAGAGTTCTCCTGTCGAGCCATTGGAATGAGTACGGGGCATCCTACGATCTCACAGACCTATCGGCAACTGCCTTAGATCACGTACCTTTAATTCTCAGGATCAAACCCCCCCAAAAAAGGCTATTCAAATTTGAAACATTTTGGCTTAAATACGAGGATATGAAGGGTGTGGTACAACGAGAGCATGGTCAACAATAACAACTCAGAATCTAGTAGTTCGGTTTCAGAAAAAAAAATCAAGATGGTGCAAAGATAATTGTGAATATGGGCACAAGCAAAATTCACTAGAAGGGAGATGTATTTGACAAGATCAAAATAGGTGCTCTAGGTCCTAGATAGGGCTAAGGAAATCAAGGAATTAAACTTATATATTCGCGCTACCGGTTGAGAAAGAGAAAAAATGGAAACAAAGGTCAAAATGCACTTGGCTAAAATTAGGCGACAAGAATACAAAATATTTTCATACGATGGCAAATGTCAGGAAGAACATAAACTCCATGGAAACTCTTCAATTGGATAATGGCCAGGCAATTCCGTCTGCTCTAATGTCGGATTATTTGAGATCTCATTTCAAAGGAATCCTGGGAACGAAAATCCAACATCTGAGGCCTTTCGATCTGTCAGGTAGGGTGGGATTCATAATGACGGACCAATTACAGTAATTGGATAATATTATTGATGAAGCAGAGATTCTCAGGGCAATCACTGGCATTCCTAAAGGAAAGGCAAGTGGTCTAGACGGCTTCTCGATTAAGTTCTATCAGGCCTTCTGGGCTTTGATTAAATTTGATCTAATAGAGCTTATTAGGAAATTTGTAAAAAACAATGTTAATATCAGGTGCATCAACAAAGCGGTAATTACCTTGATCCTGAAGAAACAAAATCCAGAACAAATCTTGAACTACAGACCGATAAGTGTTATTAACACGATGACGAAGATCATCACCAAGATCATGGAAAATATGTTACAACCTCACCTCCAGTTCCTAATCTCGAGCAGCCAAACAGCTTTAGTTCAAGGTAGATCTTTGATAGAATCTTTCCTCTTGGCAAGGGAATTCCTAAACTTTCGTTTCAAAAGGAAGCTACCGTCCATACTATATAAGGTTGATTTTTAGAAGGCTTTCGATACAGTGGATTGGTGTTTTCTTATAAACCTCTTGGTGGAGAGAGGTTTTCCTCCAGGTTGGATATCTTTGGTTCTAAGTATACCTCGTGCATCCTCCTCAACAATCAGAGTCAATGGGTCGTACACAAGGTTTTTTACGCACCAAAGGGGCTTGTGGCAGGGAGACCCCCTCTCACCCATGATCTTCATCCTAGTTGCAGACTCCCTCAATAGATTTCTGCATAATGTGACAAAAATGATGCCGCAATACGTAAGGTTACGACTTAAAATGATTTAGTATGAGATGATACATTGGTAATCTGCGAAGCATATCCCATTAAAAATCCTAACACATGTGCTAGATGTTTACGCAGAGCTTATGGGGTTGCAGATTAATCAAAGTAAAAGCACATTCGTCTCGATTGCGATACCAGCAGGCATGATACACGTATTACATTCCATCATTGCATCTAAGCCATCACAACTATCGATTATGTACTTAGGATTACTCCTATTGGAAAGGAAACCGAGGAAAATTGACTACCAACCAATGTTACAGGCACTACAACAGAGAATAAAGGAATGGACATCCAACTTTCTATCCTACGGCGGCAGAATCACGTTAGTCAAAGCAATATTATCAGCTATGCCGTTACACTACATGCAAACATTCCAAATTCTTGTATGGGTAATTAGACACATAGATAAAATGAGGAGGAATTTTCTATGGAAAGGGAATGACACGTGTAGAGGGATTAACTGCCTTGTTAAGTGGGAATGAGTATGTGAACAAGGCATAAAGACGGTGTACATGAGATAAGAGGCAGCATAGATGTTCTCTCTCCATCTCTCTATTGCTCTCCCTTTTTATGTACTTTGTTTCTTTTGTTGTTGAACTCGCCATGAGCAGCTAAGCAACCCTATTCTAGGGTGAAGATATGTAATCTTAAATTCTTATGAGTTTAATCTAGTTGTTCATTATATTATCTTTGCACTATGATCTGAATTCTTATTAAGATTTTATGCATTGTATTTTTCTTTATTGTGTGCTTAAAGTGATATCGTATGAATGGAGTATACAATCCATTCATACTTAATTGGGGTTAACTAATATCCGAATAATATAAGTTATCCTAGATACAAGTAGAATAGACTGACCGGTTGACCGATTGTATTCAAACCACAGTTAAGGGACCTATTGGGAAGTGGTTTAGCAGACGAATGTCGCATTCCATCACTAATAGTGGGATAATCTTAATTATTGCTATTACCAAAGGTTAGAGGAAGGACCAACCAAGTGAACTTGACCCTTTTGTAATATTAGTAATTAGGATTTATCAATAATCTACATGTAATTGTGCTTAGTACCAAACAGGTACTTACTTAGTTGGGGTGTTGTGAGACTGACCGGAGATCAACATTAAAATAGGATTAGCAGCTCTCAAATCGCAAAGATACCAGTACAAGACGTGTACGGTTCTGGCAAAACTGTGTGCGATTCTAACTAAAGTTGAAACCAGACTTTGTACGATTTACCCAAATATGTGCGGATGGTGATAGAGTCGCATGCTATTGAGTAACTTTGCAACTGACAGGTATTAACAATAGCATGCAGATGGTGATAGAATCATATGCTATTGTTATGACAACCATAACCTACATTAAACAAATTTGAATTATAGAATGTTTGATTCCCTAGATGCTCATCTTTTAAACACTTAATATACTATTATTTCTTTGTTGTAATCCAACATTACAACTAAGAAACCTACAATCAAACAACCGAACACAATCAACCAATCTAAAAGAACTGATAACCTAGACCTTAGTTTGCACCTTAGATCTCTTAATACACCATCCCTACGGATCGACACCCCAATCTATACTATATGGTAGATTCATATGCTTGTGAATCGACAGTAAAGTAGACATTAGGATTATAAATATTATTAACATTAATTTCCACCCTATCAGACGGCAGGAGTATGAGCTCTCTAGAGGGAGAGGAATAGGAGGCTAATATTCTCGGCGAAAAGGAAAGCGGTGCATCGGCTTATTACCGATACGGCACTAGAGATAGAAAATTGACAAATAAACATTTAATATAGAACTAGTGAATCTTGATAAATGGTTGAGATGATAATTAGTAACTCCTTTATATAGGAGGCGGAGTTTCTAATTAGTATTTGTATATGTAAAAAATGTATAAAATTTTTTTATCAATATATCTGTTGTCGACACATAAAAAAAATGTGGATATTTATCTATTTAAAGTATCTTAATTTGCAACTTTCTTGGTGCAGTTGTTATCTAGGGGACCCTCATCCAAATTTTCTAAGCAAATAATTGTCAACACTTAACATCAATCAAGGCTCACAATTATAACCCCACGCACTAAACAAAATCAATACATGATCTGTAGACTTTGCTCAGGACAATTTTGTAACTTTACCTTCCACGTACACCCTCCAAAATTCTCAGCCTATATAAACCCTTGGCATAATGCACAATTTCCCACAGCAACTAATCTAGTCATCATCTCCTATAACAGCATTCAGTTAATCACAGATTTAGATAGCAATGGCCGAAGAGCAGAAGCACCACCACTTGTTCCACCACAAGAAGGAAGAGGAGGGTCCCGTTGATTATAAAAAGGAGGAGAAGCACCACAAGCACAAGGAGGAGGTCGGCGGGCTCACTGCCCTTGCTCCTGGTGCATATGCCCTGGTATATTTAGCTACATATACAGCATGCTATTATCTTGAGTAGTTAACTTTGTTGGTAAATTACTAGATAAATTGATCAATAACTAGATGATTAAAGGGAAATAAATTAAGTACATACCTCTTAGGCATAGTACTGTTGTGGAAAAATGTATCATAATATTATAATATCAGTACAGTTTACAGCCTAAAGTACTGCTCTTTGATCATTTGTACAAATTTGTTTCATTAATTTTGCGTATTTTTAGTTAATGATAGACAGTGTCCTAAAATTTATTTTGCATTTTATTATTTTTTTATTCATATAGCGCGATCATTCAGACGTCTAAATGACCCCACAATAAAAAGGTTATCCTAATTTAATTTTTGTTTTTTTATGTGACAAAATTATCCTCAATTATTAATTGTGTTGACCAGTATGAGAAGCATCAGGCCAAGAAGAACCCAGAGAACGCACACAGCCACAAGACCAAGGAGGATATTGCAGCTGTTGCGGCACTCGGTGGTGCTGTATTTGCATTCCACGAGCACCACAAGAAGAAGGATGCCAAGCACCACCAGTGATTGACATCATATATACTTAATCAAGCATGAGACTCGTGCATCTGTCTTCAATTATTTTTCATCATGCAGTTCTGCCCTTTTCATATATGTACTCTTTGCTGAGAATATTGCTTTGTAACTGGCCCTTTTATCCGAGTCAAATCAATGTTATTTATTGTGTGCTGTTGTGTTGCTTCTCGCAATGTTCAAGCTTCAAGAAATATATATTTATCGTCGTACGCATCAGCGGGTGACAAATTGTAGATTTTAAGGATGGATATGTTTAGATTTTCACAACACAAACTATGATGCGGTACGGAACCATTCAAATTAAAGCTAGAGATTCATCTTTATCGTAACATGTAAATTTATGTTTCCTATATCTGTAGCTGGTCATTGATCAGAAGTTCAGAACACTTGAACAGCATGAAAATTTTATAAGAAAAGAAAGAAAGAAATAGAAAAACATCCCGTGGAAATTTATTCTATTAAGTAATAAATTGATCCCAGTGCAAACAATATGAGGCTAACATAAGGAGAACAACGATTTTCAATAAATTTAAAAAGAATAATAAAAAATTTCTAAAAAAATATAAAATTTGGTCTCCAAACACATATATTAATATGGAGAACAAAATGAACGGTTTGGATCGGTTATTTGAACTTTGTATCCGGTGATTTATAGTCCAATATACAAAAATGCCTATGCATTGTAATGTATGGTAGCCTGAGAATATTGTCTTGCCAAAAACCCAGCAATAACTTTGACAATAATTTTGCCTTGCCTTGCCAAAAACACAAAAATCATATAGTAGGATCGGAGGTTTAAATAAAAAGAAATTATATATTTGATAATAATTTTACTTTGCTATAAGATATAATAAGAAGCAGTGCCACGTACCGAGATGAAGGCCTGAGAATATTGCCTTGCCAGAAACCCAGCAATAACTAAAATAGTATTAAACAATGGACAGTTACAAGTCAGTTATTTTGAGTACCAATTTCTATGTCAGCTGACCGATTAAAATGAAATATGAATATAATATACCTGCTTGGCCTAGAATGAAAATGAAATTCGATTTGCTTTTCCTCCAAACCATCATACTAAAAAAACCAAGGGCAACTGTACCAAATCCTGGTATGACACCCAAAGACCAAACTGACGGGGCTTCTGAATACAATATACCCTATAAGCCCCATGATAAAAAGCAATCCACCTACAAAAAGGTACAAGAGATAAAGTTACAAATAAACATATTGATAAACTAATTTAGACAATGTGAAACAATCAATTTTATCTTTTGATACATCTCCATAGAAAAGAGAACATACCATAAGGGATGCCTAAGCAAAAGTCATGCACTTTTGCGTAATTTTTGTTAGTACCAGTCTCATTCAAATTCGAACTTGAAATTCTAGACTTTGCTGCTGAATTTGATCCGAATTCGGGAGGAATTGCACCATTCTTCTTTACGCACAGAGGAACCAACAGCCTCTGGATACGAAAAACGAAAGGAGCAGTGAGAACTTTTCCAAACATTACATACTGTTACAAAAACAAGACTCTAAACCCTAAACCCTGTACACGAATCAGAAAAATCCTGTAACCTTTGAAATTTGTAAGATGAGAAATAACGGATCGAAAAATATTCACCTAGTGAAAACCGCACCTTGAACGAAACGAAGTTGGGGTTACTAAATCGAGGATGCTGCCACAGAGAAACCCTAGAAGGAGTAAGATGGTGCATTCGAGGTGCAATTGAAGGAACAAGGCTCTTTCACTTGGTCGGAACCACGGAACCGTAAAATTGCGACGAAGCCATGGAATCAGACGCAATTAGGGAAGGGCTGAAACGGGGGCGACGGGTCTGGAGTGTGGGTCCTAGTTGTCATACTATCCGTTCTTGCTGATTCGTATACTTCTTTCAGTATGGGTAAAAACGGATCGTATTTGAATTGGGCTGGGTTGACAACTTGACATAAATTCGGCCCAGGCCCAGGATGCAGTTGCATTTGCAGTTATGCACTATTAGCCCTATTAAAGATAAAACAAATAATTTTTGTTTTGTTTCGGAAAGTAGACCTACAGACAGGAGTGAAAATAATAATCGTAGTTCGTTATTCGATTTGAGTTTGATTTGATTTTAATTCAATTTGAAATTTATTTGTTATAAAACAAATTAAATTAGTTTGGTTTGAATTTTATTCAAATCAAATTAAAACCAGATGTAATTTGTTCGAAATTGAGTCGTGAACTATTTAAATTTGAATCTCAAATAATGCAACTAATGGATATAATCATACAATCATTAATCTTTAAAAATGCTGGCTTATATCACAGCTCAAAATTATTAATATAATGATAACTTATAATAGAAAATTATTTCAACAGTATAACAAATTAACAATGGAATGAGTTTTATTTAATTAGGTTCATGCTGTAATTTTAATCAATCCAGCAGCGTAAAAGGTAAGAAAATCTTGAACTGGTTCATAATTCATTAGTGTGAATTCGTAAAAGATAAAAGTAAACTGTGTAAATTTTGTTACGTGAGAAGAAAAAAAATACATAAACTACTGATATAATTAGAGTTGCCAAAATGCATATGTTAAACAAAAAGTTATTGTTCATATGAGCCAGGTCTACCTTTGATATTATATAAAAGGATGAAATATCTAGTTAAGAGCCATAATTACAGATAGGTATGAGGGACAGGTGGTAGATCCTTTTGGGAGGTAATAGAAGAGCTTCCTCATTTTGTTTCTTTGTAAATGAATATAAAAAATATATAAACAATATGGATTGGACAATGGAGTCGGCAGATGCAACACGTACTCAAATTGTAGACGGACGGAGTGAATGAACTTGCCTAGGCTTGCTGATGTGAATATGCTGTACCATTATGACCTTAACTCTTTGAAGCAGCGACGGGAAAGTTACCAGCTCCCGCTAGTTAATTACCTCAGTAGCACCAACATTTCTCAAATCGTATTATATTTGTGCTCACAATTACAAGATTCGTGAATTATATTCGAATTATACTTGAATAATTTAATTTTTTTTATGATATCAAACTGAACGTTGAATTATTCAGTTGGCCGAACTTTGACCGAATTAAACCCAAATAATTTGTGAATTTTACAAAAATTTTCCGAATTTTCCAAATTATTCGCAAATTTTTCCCTAATTTTTTTCAGACCATTTTTTTTTATATTCTTTTGCTCTCTTGCTCGACTGAGATATTTGATCTTGATAATTCCTAATCATTCCCAAATTATATCAGAATTATTCTCAAATCACAAACTTTCGATCTTACCAAACCAAATCCAAATAATTCATTTGTCACTATAATACCGAGTACCAGCATTCGTATTTCAATACAAATTGAATTCAAAATGATAATGTCCTATTATGTTCAAGCGATGTTACTTTATTGCGTTGGATGCTAGTATTTTTTTTTTTTTTTTGAGAGAAAAATGACGTTGGATGCTAGTATTATTTTGAGCTATATTTCTGGGGTGGTTGCGCTAGTTGTGCTTGAATATGAGAGGGCACATCGTCTGTCTTTTGACTCGGTTTTGACTCTATTTAAGTCTGCAGATCTATGTTCTTATATTAAGTACGTAGATGTTTTCATCTGTCAACAGCTATAATAAAAAAAAAATTTAATATTAACCATTCGATCAATTAGTCCACATTTCTTTATTCAATGAATATTTTTTATGCTATTTATATGTAGAATATAAATTTATTTACACATTATGCACACGATATAGTTAGAATTAAAATTAAGAAGACATAAATTGAAAATGTTGCAATAAAAAACTTATTGATGTCTTATTGAAAATGTTGCAATAAAAACTTATTGAAAATTTATTTACAGTCGTTAGATAATATCATTGATGAAGCAGATATTCTCAGGGCAATCTCTGGCATGCCTAAAGGAAAGGCAAGTGGTCCAGACGGCTTCCCAATTGAGTTCTATCAGGCCTGATTAAATTTGATCTGATAAAGCTTATTAGGGAATTCGTAAAAAACAATGTTAACATCAGGTGCATCAACAAAGCGGCAATTACCTTGATCCTGAAGAAACAAAACCCATAACGAATCTCAGACTACAAACCGATAAGTGTTATTAACACGGTTACGAAGATCATCACCAAGATCATGGCAAATAGGTTACAACCTCACCTCCAGCTCCTAATCTCGAACAACCAAACAGCTTTCGTTCAAGGTAGATCTTTGATGGGATCTTTCCTCTTGGCAAGGGAATTCCTAAACTTTTGTTTCAAAAGGAAGCTACCGTCTATACTATATAAGGTTGATTTTGAGAAGGCTTTCAATACGGTGGATTAGTGTTTTCTTATAAACCTCTTGGTGGAGAGAGTTTCTCTCCAAGCTGGATATCTTTGGTTCTAAGTATACTATGTACATCCTCCTCAACAATCAAAGTCAATGAGTCGTACACGAGATTTTTTACTCACAAAAGGGGCTTGCAGCAAGGAGACCCCCTCTCACCCATGCTCTTCATCCTAGTTGCGAGCTCCCTCAATAGATTTCTGCACAATGTGACGGAAATCATGCCAATACGTAAGGTTACGACCGGAAATGATTCAGTATGCGGATAATACATTGATAATCTGCGAAGCACATCCCATTTCATTAAAAATCCTAACGCATGTCCTAGATGTTTACGCCAAGCTTATGGGGTTGCAGATTAATCGAAGTAAAAACACATTCGTCCCGACTGTGATACTAGCAGACATGATACACATATTACAGTCCATCATTGCATCTGAGCTGTCACAACTACCGATTAGGTACTTCGGATTACCCCTATCGGTAAGGAAACCGAGGAAAATTGACTACCAACCAATGCTACAGGCAGTACAACGGAGAATAGAGAGATGGACATCCAACTTACTATCATACGATAGAAGAATCACACTAGTCAAAGCAGTATTATCAGTTATGCCGCTACACTACATGGAGGCATTCAAAATTCATGTATGGGAATGACACGTGTAAAGGGATTAACTGACTTGTTAATTGGAAACGAGTATGTGCCTTAAAGGACAATGGAGGCTTGGGTATCATTGATTTGAGATGTCAGAATGATGCCCTGCTTACTAAGTGGTTGAGGGTGATCGAAAATAATCTAACAATACTATGGCTGCAAACGATAAAAGCGCTGCACAGACTGACATTGGTATCTCAAATGGATGCCTTGGGGCATGAAGCCTCCTTCTTTGTCAAAGAATTGATGACTTTGCACTATTTTCTAACATCATCTGTGTGAATATATGCGGGAGTCAGAGAATGGAGATGGACACCGTCTGGGGTTTTTTCCTGTGCATCGGCATACAAAGCAATGCACCATAGTAGGATTATATCATGGAGTAACAATAAAATTTGGAAGGTCAAGATATTTATCTGGCTTATGTTGGATGATAAACTTCTAACTCAACAGGTATTGTTGTACAAAGGGTGTTTGGTCCCCAAGGGGTTGTCACATTTGCTCTAGAATTTCGGTGGAGAACAGGTCCCACATTATGTGGGACTGCATCTATGCGGCAAATTTTTGGAGTGGCTTGATGGCGGAGTACAACATCCATTATGGGCTAGGTGGACATAATCTCCACCTAGATTAATGGAAGGAAACAACATGCACAAGGATCGCACTGGGACCTAATTTGGGCGGCACGAGTATGAGCTCTCGAGAGGGAGAGGAATAGGATGTTATTCTCGGCGAAAAGGAAAGCGGTGCATCGGCTTATCACCGATACGGCACTCAAGATAGAAAACTAATGAATAAACAATTAATATAGAACTAGTGAATCTTGACAAGTGGTTGAGATGAGAATTAGTAACTCCTTTGTATAGGAGGCGGAGTTTCTAATTAGTATCTGTATATGTAAAATTTGTATAAAACTTTTTTATCAATATATCTGTTGTTCACAATTGTCGACAACCATCAAAAAAAATATGTGGATATTTATCTATTTAAAGTATCTTAATTTGCAACTTTCTTTGTGCGGTTGTTATCTAGGGACCCTCATCCAAACTTTTCTAAGCATATAATTGTTAACACTTAACATCAATATAGGCTCGCAATAACACCACAAACTAAACAAAATCAATACATGATCTGATGACTTTGCTAAGGGCAATTTTGTAACTTTACCCTCCACCCCCTCCAAAATTCTCAGCCTATATAAACCCTTGGCATATTGCATAATTTTCACAGCAACTAATCTACTCATCATCTCCTATAACAGTATTCAGTTAATTAAGTAGCAGTTATCACAGATTTAGATAACAATGGCCGAAGAGGAGCAGAAGCACCACCACTTGTTCCACCAGAAGAAGGAAGAGGAGGGTCCCGTTGATTATGAAAAGAAGGAGAAGCACCACAAGCACGTGGAGCAGATCAGCGGGCTCACTACCCTTGCTCCTGGTGCATATGCCCTGGTATATTTACCTACATATACATCATGCTATTATCCTGAGTAGTTAACTTTGTTGGTAAATTACTAGATAAATCGATCAATAACTAGATGATTAAAGGCAAATAAATTAAGTACATACCTCTTAGGCATAGTACTGTTGTGGAAAAATATATCACAATATTATAATATCAGTACAGTTTACAGCCTAAATTATTGCTCTTTGATCATTTGTACAAATTTGTTTCATTAAATTTGCGTATTTTTAGTTAATGATAGACACTGTCCTCAAATTTATTTTGCATTTATTCATATAGCGCTTCATTCAGACGTCTCAATGACCCCCACAAAAAAAAAGAAAAAAAAAGCTTATCCTAATTTAATTTTTGTTTTTTATGTGAGAAAATTATCCTCAATTATTAAGTGAATTATCTTGTACATTGAATTAATCAACCTCAGATTAAATGTGTTGACCAGTATGAGAAGCAACAGGCCAAGAAGGACCCAGAGAACGCACACAGCCACAGGACCAAGGAGGAGATTGCAGCTGTTGCGGCAGTCGGCGGTGCTGGATTTGCATTCCACGAGCACCACAAGAAGAAGGATGCCAAGCACCACCAGTGATTGACATCATATATACTCAATCAAGCATGAGACTCGTGCATCTGTCTTCAATTATTTTTCATTGAGTGCATTTGAATTGTGTGTCGCACTGTCTATGCTGGTTAATTTGGTAAGGGTTTAGGATTTGATTTATGCAGTTCTGCCCTTTTCATGTACTCTTTGCTGAGAATATTGCTTTGTAACTGGCCCTTTTCTCGGAGTCAAATCAATGTTATTAATTGTGTGCTGTTGTGTTACTTCTGGCAATGTTGAAGCTTCAAGAAGATACACATTTGTGGTCGTAAGCATCAGTGGGTGACAAATTGTAGATTTTAAGGATGGATATGTTTAGATTTTCACAACACAAACTTTGATGCGGTACGAAACCATTCAAATTCAAGCTAGAGATTCATCTTTATCGTAACATGTAAATTTATGTTCCTATATCTGTAGCTGGTCATTGATCAGAAGTTCAGAACACTTGAACAGCATGAAAATTTTATAAGAAAAGAAAGAAAGAAAGAAAAAGAAAACATCCTGTGGAAATTTATTCTATTAAATAATAAATTGATCCCAGTGCAAACAATATGAGGCTAACATAAGGCCCATTTTTCTGTTCAACGCTTTCAGCAAAGCCCATAGCCCAATCCAAATAAATCTAAGTCAGATTCAAGCCGATCTACACAAGATCACGAGACAATTAAGTCTAATTTACTAAACATTTAAATTTCACTTTTATAATATGTTTCCGTTGCAATGCACTGACATGATCCTAGTAGTCTGAGTTTGTATATCTTTTCAAAAAAATAGATATTTTTGAAAGTTAAATTAATAAAATCAGTTCAGAACTTAAAGCCCAGCTTAGAAATTATTAAAAAAATCAAGTATTTCCTATGAAATCAAGATCCTTGCTCCTTTTGTCTAAAGCCTAATTACAAACATCAACAAAATGAAAGAACCCTACATATTTAAAATTGCAAATGGAGAACTAATAATGGTAAAATACATTTTCTAGTGAAATTGCACAAACCCTACATAGTTTGTAGTCTGAGCTATGTTAACAGTTGTGTATCTCACCTAATGAAACCAAAATAATTCATTTACATGTAGAGATTTAAATTCTGTGTGGAAACACTACACAACCTTGGATATGTGTTCTGGTGGAGAGTTTCCTCCAGATAACACCACATAGGCATAGAAGCACACCATTGCACAACTGCTTTCATAATAGATAAATGTTAAAACTAACAAACCAGAGTAGAAGTACCATAAAAGTACATCCCATATGAAACTTAACGATTTAGGGTTATGACAATTTAGCTATAGAGACCTCAATAATTTCATCTATCAGTAATCAGTAATACCAAACAAATGTATAAAGTAATTAGTACCTGAGAAAAGCATAAAACCCCCAGGGAAGGATTTTCTGCGTCTGTACCAAGACAATAAAAAAAAGGAAAAAAAAAACAAAAACAAAAATCATATAGGAGGATCAGAGGTTTAAATAAAAAGAAATTATATATTTGATAATAATTTTACTTTGCTATAAGAGATAATAAGCAGCAGTGCCACATACCAGGATGAAGGCCTGAGAATATTGCCTTGCCAGAAACCCAGCAATAACTAAAATAGCATTAAACAATGGAAAGTTACAAGTCAGTTATTTTGAGTACCGATATCTATGTCAGCTCACCGATTAAAATGAAATATGAATATATATACCTGCTTGGCCTAGAATGAAAATGAAATTCGATTTGCTTTTCCTCCAAACCATCATACTAAAAAAACCAAGGGCAACTGTACCAAATCCTGGTATGACACCTAAGACCAAACTGACGGGGCTTCTAAATACAATATACCCTATAAGCCCCATGATAAAAAGCAATCCACCTACAAAAAGGTACAAGAGATAAATTTACAAATAAGCATGTTGATAAACAAATTTAGACAGTGTGAGTTAATTAACTATTACAAACAATCGATTTTATCTTTTGATACATCTTCATTGCTTGTGTAATAGAAGAGAGCACGATTTTATATTTTGATACATCTTCATTGCTTGTGTAATAGAAAAGAGCACATACCATAAGGGATGCCTAAGCAAAAGTCATGCACTTTTGCGTATTTTTTGTTAGTACCAGCCTCATTCAAATTTGAACTTGAAATTCTAGACTTTGCTGCTGAATTTGATCCGAATTCGGGAGGGATCGCAACGTTCTTCTTTATGCACAAAGGAACCAGCAGCCTCTGGATATGAAAAACGAAAGGAGAAGTGAGAACTTTTCCGAAAATTACATACTGTTACAAAAACAAGACCCTAAACCCTAAACCCTGTACACGAATCAGAAAACTCCCGTAACCTTTGAAATTCGTAAGTTGAGAAATAACGGATCGAAAAATATTCACCTAGTGAAAACCGCACCTTGAACGAAACGAAGTTGGGGTTACTAAATCGACGATGCTGCCACAGAGAAACCTTAGGAGGACTAAGATGGTGCATTCGAGGTGCAATTGAAAGAACAAGGCTCTTTCCCTTGATCGAAACCACGGAACCGTAAAATTGCGACGAAGCCATGGAATCAGACGCAATTTAGGGCTGTAATGGGGAAGAAGGGTCTGGAGTGTGGGTCCTAGTCGTCATAAATTAGTTCTTGCTGATTCCGTATACTCTTTTCAGTATGGGTTAAAACGGATCGCATTGGAATTGGGCTGGGTTGACAACTTGACATAAATCCGGCCCAGGAACAGGCCCATTATGTAGTTGCATTTGCAGTTTTGCACTATTAACCCTATTAAAGATAAAACAGAGAATTTTTTGTTTTGTTTTGTTTTGGAAAGTAGACCTGTAAAAGCTCGTGGGTCGTGATTCAATTGATTTTGATTCGAAATTTTGTTTTTTCAATTAACTCGTTTAATAAGTTTGATCTGAAACAAATTAAACAAGTTTGATTCAAATCTTATTTAAATTCAAACTCAAACTAGGTATAGTTTGTTTGAAATTGGTTCACAAATTATTTAGGTTCAAATCTCAAATTAACATTTATCGTTCAAATTAGAGCAACACTAGTGACTCAGTGCAAAATCAAGGTTTCATTTCAAATAAGTACAAATAAGTAATTGATATGATAAAGATAAGATCCAGTACAATGCATAGTTTAAGCTATTCAATTTTCAAAAATAACTAAGGGCGGCAGAGATATCCAAAAAAGCTCGTAGTTCGTGATTTGATTGATTTTGATTCAATAAAAATTTGCAATTAACTCGTTAATTAAAACTCGTTTGGAAACAAATCAAATCAATTTGATTCAAATCTTATTCAAACTCAAACTAGAATAAGTTTGATTCGTTTGCAACCCTAACCTGTAGAGCTGATTTGTTGAATAGGAATCTTTTCTTTCTTTATTTTTTTCATAACAATAGCGTTTGCTATCGTTCTTTTTTTGTGTGGAAACTAGGCCAAAATGTCTACTACATAATTTCATTATACAATAAAAATATTTCAAGTTACAAGGTAGGCGAAACAAATTAGAGAAGAGGATGAATAGGAGCACCAAAGACTATAATAAAAGAAAACCTTATAAATCTTTCTGTATCATAATATCATTACAAAGAGGAGTAAATAAAACGGACTAAATTAGCTAGATATAGTGGTGTCAATGGGTATGATACGGATCGGGTGGAGATATTTTCATATCCGTATCCGTTATTATAACGAAAAAAAAATTATTTTTACTCGTTTTTTCGAATATGGTACAGGTCGGATAAACGGATAACAAAATACTATTGACATTTCAATTTATGCTTCCGATAAAATATCTTTCAAAACAAAAACAAAATAATGAATACAACTAATTTGTATAATAAAAATTTAATAAATACAAAATTTTATTGTATCATGTATCATCTTTATACAAATATATATCTATATCTATAATTTTATTTTTAAATATTATCTTATACGAAAATGGCTAAGATAACGGAAAAAGCCGTTACCCTTACCTGTACCCGATAAGATAACAAAAAAAAAAATCTTACCCTTATCTGTATTTTCGGATACGATACGGGTCGGATAAACAGATAAAAGGGTGCCATTGACACCCCTAGCTATAGATAGATACTTAATTAATAAAATAATTAGAAATAACCCAAGTGGAACAACCTCATTAAATACAAAGTGCCCCATCAGAGATTGAAATATTGAATCCCTCACTGAGTTGACTTTAGGATAAATCCATGTTAAATGCTATCAGCTGTCACCTTTTGACTCTTTCTTCCTTCAATCCAGTCACTGTTCGTCGTACTGTACCTGACTACACCTGTACCTATTATGTCTCTTCATTACTCCAAGTCAACCCCAGTATATATACAGACCAGACCAGAAGCTTTGTCATGTAAGCTACTCTAAGCACTGAACAAGTGTTTTGTTTAGTCTTGTCTTCCTCCAAAAATAAAATTATATCAGAGAGAGAAGAAGCATAATGAGACCTCCTAGTTCCTCTAATGATGTTGTAAACAAGGGTACCTGGACACCAGAAGAGGATATAATTCTAGCTTCTTACATCCAACAGCATGGGCCTGGAAATTGGAATGATGTTCCAGCTAATACTGGTATATATATGTATATATGATTGGTTTATCTAATTTATTGTATTGTTGGATGGTTCTTGAAAGAATTCTCAGATTTTAAACTGTGATTTTACCTAATTACCAGGTTTAAAGAGGCGCAGCAAGAGCTGTAGGCTGAGGTGGACGAACTACCTCAGGCCCGGGATAAAGAGAGGCAACTTCACACCACAAGAGGAAAAGTTGATAATGGATCTTCATGCTCTTCTGGGCAACAGGTTATAACTAATTAATTGCTCTCACAAGCTTATTCAACAATGTTATTCAAGAATTATGTGGCTCTAGACAAAGTTGATTTTTCAATATTTGTCCCTTTAAATTATAAAATAATTCACTTGAATTATTAGTAGATTGAAGACAACAGGAAGATACCAATTAGAAACTTCTTCTCTATTCAATTATAAGAAGAGAAGGGTTAAAATACCTCGTGTCTTTCGTGACTCATCGTGCCTTCCATTCTTTATTTTTGTTTTAAAAATTTAAATAGTTGATCCGAATCATTCAACGTGACTACTATATTAAAATGTGTTCGGAGACGAAATTTTATAATTTTAGAAATTTTTTAGTATTTACTTAGATAGATACAAAATCACTGTTTTTGAGCCATAAAAAAAGTGATTTTATATATGCCTATCTAAAATAATAATTAATTTTTTCCAAAAAATATAAAATCTAGTCTCCAAACATATTTTAATATGCATATAAAGTTGAGTAGTTCAGATCGACTACTAGAATCTTGAAAACGAAGATAAAAAAAATATGAAACACGATAAGGCATTTAGACCCTCTCCTCTTATAAGAAAATAATGACAAGGGCAATTAGTTTATAAAATTTATATGGATGCAGGTGGGCTGCTATAGCTTCTTATCTCCCGGAGCGAACTGACAACGATATTAAGAACTATTGGAACACTCATCTCAAGAAAAAGGTCATCGGTCGTAAAACCAATCCGATGAACGACAAATTCATGTCAAAAGGACTGTGGGAGAAGACGCTACAAACTGACATGAACTTAGCCAAGAAAGCGCTTTCTGAGGCCTTATCTACTGGCAAACCGAGCATTAACGGTTCTCCTTCAGAATCCAGTTCTTCTAACAAATATGATAATAACTCGGGATTTACTTATGGTGAATCGTCAAGCGAGGTGAATTGTATGAAGACTGGGTCTGAAGTACAGATGCAGCTCTCCTGGTTAGAGTCATGGTTATTAGATGATACTGAGAATGAAGAAGAAGGTGCATTTGAAATCTCAGTAGATGAATTTCTTTGATTTTGGAGAAGTGTCTTTGTCAAGAGCTAGATGCATGTGTATTGTGATTTAATTACCAGCCTAAAATTTAGGTGTATGTACAAAGCTGTATTTATTGTTGGCGACTGAGACGTACATTTGGTAGTTCTGGTGTTAGTATCATCCAAAAAAGTATTATATTATGTGAGGCTGTGAGGAAGTAATATAAATTTTATAGTCAGATAAGCTAGCTGTTCTGTTTGTCATATTCCGCAACTAGTTCAAGTGCTTTCAACTCAGGATCTGTGTATGCTCTTCTCCAATTGATGAATTGATTAGTCCGTATTACCTCAAGTACTTGATATATTGGTAGGTCATATATATCACGAGGAGTTGAACCGACCGTTTTGTGTATTAATTAGGTAGCTGGGGGTGGGGTTGCGTATGTAGTATTGCAGTGCTAATGAAAGTGTTTTTCTCCTCCTCTTCTCAGCCGCCAGATCGCTCTTGACACTGACGATAATATGCGACTACGTAAGAAAATAACGAATCGGATTCATTAGCTAATTAAATATGAGATAAAATATAATGTTTTACTTTTTAAATTTTTAATGCTCTGATTTTTAATTTTCAATACTCTAACTTCTAATTCTAATTATTAATTAGAATTTGAGAAATTAATTTATCATAATTTTAATTATGAATTTAACATTAATTATAAATCAAAAGTTAAGAGAGAGACAAATAAAATTTCAAAGATAGACAAAGTTGAATCAAACCTATAAATTTATATAAAACTTTAAATTCAGAAAGAGACAGTTGAACTCCTCTGAACTAGGTTGAATCCACCCCTAACCATGTGGAATTCAAATCTAATGAAGTAACTCAATTTTTAGGTTTTAGATCAGGACTATCTGATTCAAATCCATGAGAATCCATTATGAAGTAGAACGCACACATGTCGAACGACGAATTTAAATCTTAAAACAATCTCGAGCTACAGATTCAAATCAAGCAGTTCCAATCCAAAATCCAATAATTAAATTACTTTAGAGTGTGGGCGGACCCGACCACGCGGGGGACAATTAATAATAGGACTTGTTTGACCTGTGCTGCAAGTTAGAGAGTGACCGTAGACTCTAGATTCCAGAAGCATCTTATCTCTCTTCTTTTTTTGTGAGGGTATAAGCCAGTAGGCAACTCTTGTTACAAGTGAAGGGGTCTGAAACCGGACCTGTCTGTTTCTTTGGGACCACAGAATTAATTACTTGTAACAAATTGATTCAGGATAAGCTAAAGGGGAGAAGGTCATAAAAGAGTTTAATTTTTTATATTTCCTTCTACTTATCTTGATTTTTTTAATTATTTTTTCTTATAGAGATATATATACTCCAACGTACTCTTCAACATTTTTTTTTATTTCTTCTTAACGGTAAGAAGAAAATTAATTATAGTCAAATCATATAAGAAAAAAAAAGTTCTATAGCACGTTATAGCACTATTATAATATTTTTTTACGAGATTATTAGCACTATAGCAGCACTACATGAACGTAACGTCATTTTCTTAGTCGTTTTGCTACAACACAATAAACACTATTTAGAAAAAAACTATAACGAGTAAGGCTAACATATGCTATGCTCATCAAGATAGTTTGATCAATTTATTTTAAACTAAACAATAATCATAGATGGAGCATCTTTAATAATAACTAATCATTCTTTTTAGTTACATATATAATTAAATGAGAAAGAGAAGTTGGAAGAATTGATTGGTAAATTTGATATATTCACGAGCTGTAGAAATAAAAAATTTATAACAAATTGAAGAGTATATAAGAAATTAAGACTTTTTGTAAATAGAAAAGTAGCACATTGAAAACTGCAAACTGTTGTAACCGAAATTTTTATTTCTAATATTTGCTAAAAAAAAATTAAACTAAAAAAACTCTCTTTGGCCGCACTATGCTGATGCGGCTCCAAATGCGAAGTCGGCATTATGCTAATGTGGTTTCAGATTAAAATCCGCACTGGTAGCTAGAAAGTCCTATTTTTTCAAGTATTTTCTCAAATAGTTATTCAATATTTTAATAGGAAAAAAAACAAAAAAAAATGTGAGTCGGGATGTTTGAATATGGCAGAAACAAACAAAAGTTGAGTTGAATGTTTGAATTGAATGTCAAATATTATAATATTTTAATAGGAAACAAACAAAGTTGATTTGATTGATTGAATTGAATGTTAAATTTTATAATTTTTTATAATCTTTTTGGTTGAAGTTTCAACTCACCTTTTGAATTGAATGTTTGAAAGCACAATTTCTAAAGGACAAATTTCAAAGTTTTAAAAGGGTTGAAAAAAAAATTGAATAGTGTCACAGAATGCTAATGCGGACTCCAATTTGAGGCTGTGCAGCTGTGGTAGAAATGAAATTTTCAAGAAACGAGATTTTTTTTACTTTATTTTTTTAGTTTATTTTAAAAAAAATAATAGAAATAAAAATTTCGGCTGTTGCAATAAATCTACTTATTGTGTGATACAGTAACTGTGCTATTGGCGTGTTAGCAGTCCAGGCCTGTGTGGAAAAAACAAAAAAAATTGTCTTGGCCCAATTCTTGTTCTACTTGTTCTTTTCCATTTGTTTGGTAATTGGTTCATGAATTCTTAGAAAATTCATTTGCTAATTACCTTTTTATTTTTAATTTTTGTAACTTTAGTTTGTAGACTAAACGAGTGATGTATCGAGCATATATTATACTTTTAGAAAATGCTTCCTTGTTCCTAGAGGAATTAATATTTGTGTTGATACTTCTATACGATCCACATGCAAAGTGTTGACGATACATGCAAATTTTGGATAACAATACGATGATTTAAGCTAATTATAGTGTGTTCATAAAAAAAATCTAAATCAATGGCTTAGAAAACATGGGCATACTGCAGGAAAAGAAAAGAAAATTATTTGCTAGGAGGAATGCAGGAGATAGCGCATGCAGGAATAAAATTCTGCTCCTATATTCCATTAATAGCTTCTTCTTCTTCTTCTTCTTCTACATTTCTCAGTGACACATTTGTTGGAAAACCTTAATTAGGTGGAAAGCCATGGCAATCAAAGAAAACCCAGGCGACCAAAAGACAAGAACCTCCCTCCTCCTAGTAATCTCGAGCGGTCTCTGTTTAATATTCTATCTCTTAGGCGCATGGCATAGGAGTGGCCCGGGAAAGGGGGACAGCATTGCAATTGCAATTGCAGAGAAAGCTGATTGCACCACAGACCTTCCAGATCTGAATGTTGAGACGCACCATGACATGTCAGCATCGATTGATGAATCTGAGACGAGGAATTTTGAGCCGTGTGCAGACAATTTTACCGATTATACCCCTTGCCAAGACCAGAGGAGAGCCATGACCTTCCCGAGGGGGAACATGGTTTACAGAGAGAGGCATTGCCCTCCTGATGAAGAGAAAATATATTGCCTCATTCCGGCACCCAAGGGGTACGTGGCACCATTTCAATGGCCAAAGAGCCGAGATTATGCGGCTTATGTTAATGTGCCATATAAGAGCTTGACAGTTGAGAAGGCGATTCAAAACTGGGTCCAGTTTCAGGGAAATGTGTTTAGGTTTCCTGGTGGTGGGACCCAATTTCCTAAAGGCGCCGACAATTACATCGACCAGCTTTCATCTGTTGTTCCAATTTCTGATGGGACTGTCAGAACTGTCCTTGACACAGGTTGTGGGGTATGTGAAGCACTTGCATTTATTTTCTTACCAGTAAAACTATGGACAAGAATAATTAAAAAAAAATACAGTCACTAGTGATAAAACCATATCCATATCCCTTTTTTCATTTTCTAGATAAGGATACAGATTAGATCGGATATTTATTAAGAAATATTAAGGTTCGTAATATTTATTGAATTATAATGGTGAATAACATAAACTTTCTTAATATATATTAAAATATATGGTATGTATCTACTATTCAGATATGGATAATTGAAATGTAAAATCATATCAGTATCCTTATCCACACGGATATTCGGATACCACATCTAACTTTTTGAATACGGATCAAATACGAATCAGTTATTATCCATACTGTTTTCACCCCTAGCATGCAGTCATTTGTGTTTCTATGCAAATTGTTTGTTGTCAACCAATTATGTTCTAATGAAAAACTTTCCAGGCCTTTTCATGCCATTTAAACACTGCATGTAGGTTGCTAGCTTAGGTGCATATCTGCTCGGAAGGAATGTTCTGACAATGTCATTTGCACCGAGAGACTCTCATGAGGCACAGGTTCAGTTTGCACTTGAAAGAGGCGTTCCAGCTGTTATAGGTGTGCTTGGATCCATAAAACTTCCATACCCATCTAGGGCTTTCGACATGGCTCACTGTTCGAGGTGCCTGATTCCTTGGGGTGAAAATGGTAATCTGCTTTAAAAGATATTGTTAATGCAATAGATTGCTCAGCCTCAAAAAAAAAAAAAAACTTGGTCCATTCAAGATTTTATCTATTCCAGGACTACAAAATTGCATGAAATCATGCGCAAGACTGCTAATTATCTGTTTAAATTGTGCAGGTGGCATGTACTTGATGGAAGTCGACAGAGTTCTTAGACCGGGAGGCTATTGGGTGCTGTCAGGCCCCCCTATAAACTGGAGAACAAATTACGAGGCATGGGAACGTACAAAGGAAGACCTCGGGGAGGAACAAAGAAAGATTGAAGAAACTGCAAAGCTCCTTTGCTGGGAGAAGGTGACTGAGATTGCAGAGATAGGGATTTGGAGAAAGAGAATTAATGCTGATTCTTGCTCTCTTAGGAAAGACCAATCACGTGTCTCTATGTGCAGCTCTACCGATTCCGATGATGTGTGGTAGGAAATTGAATTATTATTACTATGTAATCTTCTTTTAGATACTTCTTTTTGCAAATTACACAGCAACTGTACTTGCAAGGCAAATAAATTAATAGAATTTCTCTAATCTCTGGTAAACTTAGGTACAAGGAAATGGAGCCATGCATTACAAGGTACCCTGAGATTAACAGCCCTGACGAGGTGGCAGGAGGCGAGCTATTGCAATTTCCAAAGAGGCTCAACTCTGTTCCTCCAAGGATAGCGAGCGGCTCTATCTCAGGTTTCACAGCTGAATCGTTCCAACAGTATAATAAGTTGTGGCAGAAGCATGTTTCAGAGTACAAGAGAGTCAATAAGTTGCTAGATAGCGGGAGATACCGCAACATAATGGATATGAATTCTGGTTTGGGTGGATTTGCAGCAACGATTGAGTCTCCTAAGTTGTGGGTTATGAATGTGGTGCCAACTATATCTGATAGATCTACGCTGGGCGTTATCTATGAGCGAGGATTGATAGGGATTTATCATGACTGGTATATATGTTTCTCGTTTTTTTTTCCGTTATTTAAAATTCTTTTGAACAGTTGTGGATATGATATATATTATTTTATTTTGCTTTTTAGGTGTGAAGCGTTTTCCACTTATCCAAGAACATATGATCTTATCCATGCCAATGGTGTTTTTAGCTTGTATCAGAGCAAGTAAGTGATGACCATAAAATTAAAACTAATCTATTTAATAAATAATCAATAAAATACAAGGTACAAATTTATGTATAACAAGAACGGGAGAGGTACGATCTGGTACCGTACCAGTACTGTTGAATTTGGGAAGCTTTCCTGACCTTTGCTTTAGTGACGAAAACCATTTCCCTAATTAACATATGTGTTGTTGTATATATATTATTTGCTTTAATTTTCTGGTAATATTCCAACTTCCAATTAAAAATTATATATAAACATAACATATATAGGTGCAAGATGGAAGATATTCTGCTAGAGATGGATCGCATTCTGAGACCCGAAGGTGCGGTTATTATCCGTGATAATTTTAATATATTGATAAAGGTTAATAAGATGGTGAACGGCATGAGATGGAAAACAAAGATGACAGATCACGAAGACGGGCCCCACATGTCAGAGAAGATACTTTACGCTGTTAAACAGTATTGGGTTGGCGGAAGTGAGAGTGCCTGATGATGAGTTTGTCAAAGAAAACTACTGAAGTAGATAGAAATTTGGAGCAAATTTTTTGAAACCTTTGGTTTCTTTATATATATAGCTTATAAGATAAATAGGTTTAGTAGATGATAATTCTTTGATTAGAACCCTAGAAGCAAAGTTCTTATGTTTAAGTAGAATGTTTTTTTGTTTGTGTTACGTAATGCCCAGATTTAACCCTTTTTAGTGTCATTCCTAATTAATTGTATTTAAATCTTCTCAATCATTCTGCTGTTCCCATTTCATTGTATTTTTTTACAGCGCAGATGTTTGGAATAATTGAATTATGAAGGCTAGGATTTAATTATGGCTGCATGTACCATAATGACAAATGAATTATTTGGGTTCAGTTCGGCAAGATAAGAAATTCATGATTCGGAAATAATTCGGATATAATTTAGAAATAATTCGCAATTATCCGGATCAGAGATCTCAATCCTGGAACAGAGCAAAAAAAAAATGTTATGGGAAAATTTTGAAAAAAAATTACGAATAATTTATAAAATTAGAAAAAAGTTCGTAAAATTTATAAATTATTCAAGTTTAATTCGCGTATCCTGTGACTATGGCATGTACCAGAAATGAAATTTTGAACGGTATACACCTTGGCAACTATTCTATTTTTCAAATTCAATAACTGGTTTTCATATAAGTTGCATTTCGTTTCTCATCATATATCCATAATTTTTTAGAAAATTTGCGAATTTTAAATTAGATTAAGAAAACAATTTACAAAGTTGCCTCGGATTGATCTAATGGTAGGAAATGATTTGGTCGTAGAAAATAATAACTTGATGATTATCAAAACTTATAGATTATATTTATGTGTCTCAAACAATCCAACTAAAAATAAGGTGTCTATTTAGGGATTAAAACAGAATGGATAATATCTGATTTATGTTTGAAAAATTAAGTATGGATATATGTATTCAAATATTCGGGTGGATACGGATATGGATATGGTTTTAAGTTTTAATTAACTGAATAGATATACATCATATAGTTTAATATATATTATGAAAAAATTATCTTATATTATCATAATTAGATAAATATTATGAACTTTAATACTTTTTAATAAATAATTGATTCAATCGGTATCTGTATCTGTATCTGTCTAATATCTGATCTATATTTGTATCCGAAAAATAAAAACATATATAGATATAGTTTTATCACTATACGGTCGGTATCTGATCCGTTTTCACCCCTACTGCCTATTACTTTTCGAAATATATTTTTTTTCTTAACTTGCATTGGTACTTTTGTATTAATTGTGCGGGACAAAATTAGGTCATAGCCAAACCTCTCTATATATTTGTTATCAAAATTATTGATCTGCCCTATTTCATGTTGGTCAAGCTTTGCTGTTGCCCCACTCTCCAGTCTCCACAGGCACTGTACCTAATTGACACTTCAAGGTGTTTTGTTCATGGGTTCTTTAAGAACCCTGTGAGGCTGTGACTAGGGGTGTCAATGGTACCTTTGTAGCCGTTTACCTGACCCGTATCGTATTCGATAAGGTGGATATGGGTAAGATTTTTTTTTCGTTAGCTTATTGAATATGGGTATAAGTAAGAATTTTTTTTCGTTAAATAAATGGTTAAGGGTATGGGTAATGACTATTTCGTGCCCGTTACCCTATAATGTAATTATAAAATCCAAATATATATTCAATTTAATTTTCAACTCACTTAAATATATACTCAATTCAATTTTCAACCCACTTAAATGTATATTCGTGTTTTTGAATTTTTATTCTTTATAAAAAATAATTTAGTTGGAATTGATTGCATATTTATTTTATTTTTTATTAGAAATGCAATTATATATGTGTTAAAATGAATGAGTTTTTAACTTTTTAATTTGTAAAATATAATAAAATTAATTATTATACTAGTATTATTTGTTATTCACCCTCTACCGTTTCGTTACCCGATAATATTAACGGGTAAGGGTAGGATAGGATAAGATCAATTTTTAATGGGTATGGGTAGGGTATGGGTAAGGTCAATTTTAATGGATATGGGTATGAAAATGTCTCTACCCGACCCGTACCGTACCTAGTGTTTGGTAAAAACCCGTGTCGGGTATACCCGCCCGTACCCGTCGCCTGGGGTACCCGTGCCCGAGGTCGGGTATTGGTCGGGTACTCGGGTACGCAGGTACGGGCAAAAACCGGACCGGACCCGTTATTTTGAACCAATACCCGACCATACCCTACCCGAGTTTACCCGTACCCGACTACCCGTACCCGTATACCCGAGTTACTGTTCATCCATTTCAAAATTCAAAAATTCTGATTTTTTTCCTCCCCAAACAAGCAAAAAAAAAACAACAAAAAAAAAAACCAGCAAAAAAAAGAAAAAAAATACCCTACCCGCCCTACCCGTACCCGTACCCGCCTTACCCGTTTAGGGTACACGGGTAAGGGTATAACTCGGGTAGGATATGGATTTTGAAAATTATACCCGCCATATCCGTACCCGAATACCCTTGTACCCGAGTTATACCCGTACCCGAGACGGGTATACCCAAGATACCCGTACCCGCCGAGTATAAATACTCTGTCCTTACCCATTGACACCCCTAGCCGTGACTGAAGGTGAACATGCTAACATACTTCAGTATACGGGTGGCAGAGCTCACAAGCTGAACCTGAAGCGCCTTACTCTTATTGGGCCAACTCGTTCTTGGACCAGATAGCCTTAATTATTTCTGGGCCTTGGAGTGCTTCTGGTATCTATAACGCGTATTAACCTTGGCCCAATACAGAGAGGAGAGGCCAACCGCCGGCTATAGACGACCGGAGCAGTAACCGACCTTCTGTTTTCTCGCTTCGTACAATTCTCTGTCGCGCAGGAACGGGGGCAGTTTCTCCCTCTCTAACTCAAACCCGGTGTCGCCTTTGCCCCACAACTGCTCTTAATCTTTCTCAAATTTTGATATTGCTAGACAATCGATCAATTTGGTGCGTTCTTAGTTTACATCGAAGTTGTTTTTTTACCAGCTTGAAGCTGAAGCATGGCATCTTTGGGGAACCTGAAATCTGCAATTTGGGACAAGCAAGAGAAGAAGCTGTAATATTTCTATCTATATATATCCAGCTTTTGCTTTTGTTTTGGATTTGCTGACGGAATTTTGAAAATTAATTTGGTTTTTGTGTTAATTTAGGCAGTATCAATCTCAGATAAAGGGCCTCAATGCTTATGATCGACACAAGAAGTTCATGAGTGATTATGGTATCTATCTTCCTTTCCATCTTACTGTGCAATAAACAAACTATGCTTCCTATTTTGAGAATGATGTGTGTGTCCTTCTTTTCTCACAGTTCAGTTCTATGGACATGATAAGAATGAGAATAGTACCATTCGAATTAAAACTGATCAAGATGCTCTTAGAGAAGGCTACAGGTACAAAATACTTTCTTCTTTTTTTTATTTCTTTTTTTTTGTGGACTTCTATTAACTTCTATTACTTTAATAACTCTTCTGTTGTTATAAACTATAACCCACCATATTGGTAATTCAGTGCTAGAAAAATACCAAATTGATTGGTAATTGGTACATAAAATAGAAACTTGCCAATTGATTAGGAATTTGGTATGTCGACTAGAAAATAACCAGCAAGTTTTGGGACTAATCTCAGTTCTGTAAAAGATTGGCCTTGGAAAAATAGATGTTGATGTTAAATTTGAATACAAATTGAGTGTGAAGGAAATGAATGAAATCCCGATCTCATATCAAGTAGTAACTAATAGTTATTTGCTAGTGTCCTCAAGGGCTAGTGCCTTAATTCCAACTTATGTAGCCTTTTTGAAACTAGGAAGTTTCCACCTTCCTGTTAGGTACTGTTTGTAAAACTCATCTTCCAGGATTAGATATTAGTTCCTGTGACTGAGATAATACTTGCCTCTCATTTGATTCCTGAACAAATGATTTAGTTGACAATTGGTTTCAGGAGAGTTGAATTTCAAAAACTATGCTACCTTATCCTGTTGCAAATCCACTTGATACATTTTGTTTTGCTGCTCCTATAGTTTCCTTTTCCTAGCTTTCAAGATCTATCTTCTATAGTTTCCTTTTCCTTTTAAGGTTCATTTTATCTGAAGATGATGATCTGGGTTCTGCATGGGTGAAAAGGCTGGTGAAGCGTTACCATGACAAACTATATAAAGAGTATCCTTTATTAGGAAACCATGGCATTGTTTAATATTAAAATATCTTTGAATATGTTTTTGTTCTGTGCAGATTTGATAATATTTCTTTGGAATATTAAATAAATGCGGACTTTGGTCATGTTGCATTAGTTATATCAGCCTGCTTTATCAGCCAAATGTACTTGGTTTGTAGGATCTTTAGACCTTAACTCATTAAAAGATATTGTATTGCTGACATGTCAGCCTACAAAAGTGGCAAGGTCTACAATAGTTCAAACTATAAATTTGTTCATGAATGTTGAAGCATGATTTTGTATTAAATGCTTATGATTCTTGTGATGCACAGATTGGCCTAAGGTGGAGAACAGAAAAGGAAGTAACATCCGGCAAAGGTATTAACTTAGTTATTTATATTTGTTTGAAAGTCGAAAGCTATTTATTTTCTTTAGCTTTTGTAGGTCTTACTTTTTGTGCATGCATGACAATTTAGGACTATAATTATAAGCTGATTTGTATGATTTTGTTACAACCTGCTTTCTTCTGTGGGGTTTGGATCTTTAGTCACAAGGAAAAAATTGTAAAAAGTTCATGTATAACAGGACAGTTCATTTGTGGCAACAAGAAGTGTGATGAAAGGGATGGTTTAGGCAGCTATGAGGTACATTTCCTTCGTGATTTATATTGCCATTGTTTGTTTTCCCAAACTAACTAGAAAATGGAACATAAACTAATCAAATTATAATGAGCAGAACCCAAAAACAAACATCATTGTGCTGAAAAAGTAAAAGGCTAAAATTTTCAGAATTAGTTCTTTCTATAACCATTTTAGTGTGATTAATAATAAATTCAAACATCTGATGTTATTTTCGTCACTGATGAAGGTCAATTTTTCATATGTGGAAGCTAGAGAACATAAACAAGCACTTGTGAAATTGGTGGCTTGCCCTAGGTATCATTCTTCCCATATTCTCTCAAGTTATATGTTTGCATTTGTGCAATATCATTTTGCAGCAGGCATTAATTTTTATAATTATGATTCTCAAATATCTCATTCCATACTCTTCTTCTAGCGGTTGATATACTTTGTTGTAGTTTTCTTATTTATTGGACTTACTAATTTATTGTTTTTGTTACTGGTTTTGTGGGATTGTATCTTGAAGATGTGCAGAAAAGCTTGCTTACAAAAGGCAAAAGGAGAAGCAAAAGGAAGAACATAGCAGAAAGAGAGAGAGGTGCATAAAATTTCTTCACGTCTTCTGCCTTCCTCTTTCTAGTTGTAAAAATACTAATTTTTTTTATTTGAGTCATCTTTGTTCTTTCAATCTAGGGAACAAGAAGAGTATGACGATAGACCTGATGATCAGCCTGCAAAGAGTGATCATAGAAGGACAAAAGGTTGCTACTTTTTTTTCTATTTCTTTCTAGTTAAAACCAAATATGTGGTATGTTAGGTGTGAAATAAAATGGTCGATCTTCAAATTTTCTCTTGGTAATTGATCATGTATTTGGTATTTAGAAGGCAAGCAAATGCATTTGGAACTAATGCTTGGCTGAAACACTCCACAAATTATTTTAGTTCTTCTTTAGCATTATCCCCAGGGACGGAACCAGGATGGGGGGTGCTAATACATATAAAAGAAACAAATTAGTAAGAAAACTAGATTAACTCTCCCCAAATTCCCCAAATTCCATTTCTTCTACCGTATCTAGGTACTTGATAATAAAATTTTGAAAAGTTGGGGTGGCTTAGCACCCCCTAGCTAAGCCTATGTCCCTCCCCTGATCATCCCCATGACATTTTTTTGTTCTTCTCTATACTTAGAGCCTAATAATTCGAATATTGCAGCTCGAAAGGGTGCAAGTAGCGACAGTGATGAAGAGGAAAACTTCAATGAGTTCCTTGAAGGAATGTTTCCATGATATTGAACTTCTAAGCTGTTGTAATATATATTTATAATCTTAGAAATTAGTTCACTGTTACTGTCTCTGTCTAAAGTTAATGTATCATTTTCTGCACCATGGCATCATTTATCTTGCATGTTGCTCTCTGATGTCCGCCATGATGCAAATCTGCTTGCTATTAATCATTATCTTGTTTTGTTTTCCCTTTGCTAAAAGCCTTTCTTGTTAGATTATCGGGTGAGTACTTCATTTTCTTCTGTTTACGGGATACAATTTTTCATCTTGTTGTTAGACCTCTCTTGTTAGGTTAAGGTTATTAGATGTGTTAGTATACTCTTTCATGAGTTGACCCATAATTCCTCATATTTTTTTTAAAATCATTTAAGATTATTTGAGTTGGGAATATGAATTCAGAGATTCAAATTTCTCTTTTGGAAAAACTTACTGGCTGTACTGAGTGGTTTCTTGCTTTAGTAGTGAATTTGACATCTTGGCTATTCACACCATACTCTATTTTACTGACAATGGAACCGTTTCCATGCATCGAGGGAGTAGCAGCATAAGCCTCTCTGATCATATTTAAAATCTTGAAGCCCGTCAAAAATTAGAAGCAGGTCAACTGACATCCAATGCAATGTCCATGCACATAATATAAGTTCAGATTTAATCCCCGTGTAATTCTTCATATTTTTTTTTAAAGAGTGAAATTCTGAATAAAAATGCTACAAAGTAGCTAACAGAAAGTGGAACACTAAAAAAAGCAGCATCACATCTAAGGTCAAACAAGCAAAAATTCAGCAGTTTAGGATTCCTGAATAGTAAAAAAGAAAGAGAAAAACTCACTGAATATCCAAAAAGGTTGTATTTGCACGGCTTGTACAGAAAAATCATCACAAAGCTCAACACAGGAAAATCTACAATACAATAAAATCTCCTACAATAAAGATATTATACAACCTTTTGCCCTCATCTCCCAGTGGTGCTCTTCCCGAGAAAGCATCAAGTGAGGTCATCCAATCCATCCTGGACCGAGGCCATACATACCCAAGTTTTGCTCAGATGGATACCCATGCATATGATCTTGATCGTGTTGTTGTTTATGCTGATGTAAACTACGGTCATTCCCTTCTAAGACTTTCTCTCCAAGATCTTCTGATGACTCCTTTGTTACCTTTCTGATTGTTTTTGGTAATGAGGCTACAAACTCAACAATCCTTTCTGTTATCTCCTTGACATTATCTTCCTGAGAGAACAAGCAATGCAAATCTAATAAATTTTCA
Source organism: Carex pumila (assembly GCA_033356055.1). Taxonomy (NCBI): domain Eukaryota; kingdom Viridiplantae; phylum Streptophyta; class Magnoliopsida; order Poales; family Cyperaceae; genus Carex; species Carex pumila. Next base: position 61,453 of record JARJHM010000423.1, read on the forward strand.
ATTTCTAGAGATCAATAAAAAGGACTACTGTACTGGTACATAATTTGATTGATCCAAACTACCATTCAGTTTGGATAGGGCAACACATGTTCATTTTACTGAAGTTTAGGTTCAAAATCCATATTAAAACCTCAAGACTCCCTATGCATGATAAAATCACAAGTAGAACTAATCATAGAAAAAAATTATTACGAAACTAGATAGATCCTGTTGTATCAATGCTAGGTTCCAACGAAGGGCACTGAATAGTGAATACCAACATGAGAACAACTGCTACAGACCTAACTCTAACTTCAAAATAGCATTTTATTCACAAGACAGGATGATAAATTAGATTAATACAAATGTAGAATCGACTGTGGGGCTTTTAATCTTTAGAAATCACATTGCAAGTACATTGTCAGAGAGTAACTAAACAAAAAATGATATTGGACATTGGACACTGAGTGATACCTGTTTACACTAGTCTTAAATATTTTAGAACATAATTCACAGCAGCAACTATAGCATTTGCAGAACCAAATTACAAGTGGACAATCTATTTTGTGGAAGAAACTACAATTCGGCTCACAATCAGGTATACGGCATAAGACATGATACCAATGTTTATGAAGGCCCAAAAATAAATAGATATAGATAGATACCTGTGGCCACCGCCCACCCAAATGATAAGAAAATTTTCCCTCTGGAACCGCAAAAGCAGCTCGCCTACCTTCTTCTATCCACCTATCAGACCAGTTGTTAGACCATAGCAGTTGAAAAGGCATCTCCTTCACCCCATCCAATTCCTTCCACTCTCTCAAATCAAAGCTGTAATTCAACGCCTTAGCCATGCCAACAACCCCCCTGCTCCCATCCTTCTTCAGTAGAAGAAGTCTCTGGGACTCAACTGCTGGCATGTCGATAGACCTAGAGCAACAAAGCCTCATCAATTTGGAAAACATAGAAGGAGACTTGAGTATTAACCGTCCTGCTACTGGTATGCCAAGAGCCCAATAAGGAAATGCTGGAAGCCCAGCCGACGAGTCAAGAAGCGTTACACTTCTAACCAAAGACGGGTATGATGCCACAAAATTAGCCCCTGATGCCAACATGGAATCATGGATAACCAAATGCACTGGTCCCAAGTTCATCTCTCTAACAACCTCCTTGATCACATGGCTAATTTCAGCCGGTCCATATGGAGAAAAGTTCTCCTTAGCTTTGATCTCCTCATATGGCGCATGGCCGGTTTCGACCATCTGATCAAAAGCCCAGAATATACCTTTCTCTCTAATCTGATTAAACACATCCTCAAAGCCGCCAGGAACCCGGGGTATCTCAGAGAAACCCAAGCCGGGCGGGTCAAGAGCCACAGTTCGAAGTCCACGAGAGCGCAATGCTGTCAAGACATGGCGAAATGAGAAGGAATTACAGGCCAGGCCCGGGAGAAAGAGCACGGTTTCGCTGAATTCAGCTGGACTGGAATCAATGGCGAATACACGAAAGGGGAGGTGGAGGGAGGGGTGGATCTTAATGAGTTTGCCTTGGGAGAAATGTAGGCGGAGGTCGGGAGGGAGGGAGAGAAACCACGAGTGCTGATCGCGTTGGGAGAAAAAAGGAGAGAGGAGGAGGGAGAGGAGGCCGACAGAGATGGTGAGGTAGGTCCAGAAGGCCAGGACTCCGACCGGGCGGCGTCGGGGATTGCTGCCGCTGGGTCGGTCTGGAGGAAGAACTGGTGGTTCTCTTGACTCAGGCTTGGGCTTGGGTTGGGCTTTTCCTTTAGACGGGGAGTTGCTGGGAGAGTGATCCGCCATTGCCAAAGCTTGTGGGGAGCTCGAAGCAGGGGAGACAATAGCGAGTGGAAAAGGAATGGTTTGCCAGTGAGGTGGGGCCGTGGGGGTGCTGGAATTCACATCCCCTCAGGTTACCGAATTGAATCGGACGATCCAAAATTGTTTTTTTAACTTTGTACGAATCTTAAAGCACAGATTGTACTGCCCCCCACATCATCCCGAACTCACACCGGCTGAGAGTAAATCTGGACCGTCTGTTTCTATTGTGTTGAGTCAGGTACCTGGGAGGATACGGATCCGGGGTGCTGGAATAAAGTTCCGAAATTTTTATTAATAGAAAATATAATAAAAAAATATCCAGATTAGAGTAAGTTTTTTGTTATTTTTCAGATATAAGGAAAACGTTTTTAAATATCACGGTCACTGACCGTTGTGAATTATCATGGCCATACTTAGTGTCTTATTAACCGTTTTAATTATATTAACAATTCTAATTGAACCAGAGAAAAAAATCAGAAAAAACCATGTCCATTATGGATAGAAACAGCCAGAAAAAAAAAAAACAAAATTGCTATCCGTGATGAATGGCAACGGCCAGCAGCAAAAAAATAAAAAAAATTTCGAAAATTCTGTCATGTCTTAAAAGTGTCATTTTTGCCCTCTGCTGGTAAAACAGTGGTTCTGGACTGATACAGGGGTCAAGTAATAAAAATAATTACACCATCACGTGGAGAATAAAAAAATATGCGAAATGGACTCAAATTTCATATTATTTGGACTTTTGTTCAATTTATTAAGAACTTTCGAAGTTCAGCCTTTTGAAATACCGAAAATCAGCAAATACCAGAACCAGTTCTGAATCTGCCCCTATGTTCAACTCTCTGTTTGATACACCTAGGTATCTCCAAAGTTCATGAAATTTTACCAGAATATAGAAGATTCTGTTCTGAGAATTTTCATATAAAAAACATAAAATTTGAACCAGCAGAACTCTTGGAATTAAACTCTGAAGTTAGTTACCAGTATGGTAACAACAGCTATTTACCAGCAGAATTCCCTGTTCAAAAATGCCTGTTTCATATAGTTCTGAATTGAGTTTCACAAAACTATTTCACATGCATATAACCATGACTTAAGGAGAATTTTCATATGAAGAACACAAAATTTGGTGTAACCAATTAGCGGGAATTAATCTCCAAAGATCAGCTGTCAGAAAAATACCGCTGCACCATTTACCAAAAAAATGCATTGTCTTGCTGTTTTGAAACATTTGTGGAGCCCTGTACACTATGTCCTAAATCCTCAAATTTTTATGACTTAGAGAATGGACAACAGGGAACAACTTGAAAATTCATAATAAATTGAATAAAAATCCAAATAATATGAAATTTGAGTCCATTTCGCATATTTTTTTATTCTTCACGTGATGGTGTAATTATTTTTATTACTTGACCCCTGTATCAGTTCAGAACCACTGTTTTACCAGCAGAGGGCAAAAATGACACTTTTGAGACATGACAGAATTTTCGAAATTTTTTTTTTTTCGCTGCTGGCCGTTGCCATCCATCACGGACAGCAATTTTGCTTTTTTTTTCTGGCTGTTTCTATCCATAACGGACATAGTTTTTTCCGATTTTTTTCTCCGGTTCAATTAGAATTGTTAATGTAATTAAAATGATTAATAAGGCACTAAGTATAGCCGTGATAATTTACAACGACCAGTGGCCGCGATATTTAAAAACGTTTTCCTTATATCTGAAAAATAACGAAAAATGTACTCTAATCTGAATCTTTTTTATTATATTTTCTATTAATAAAAATTTCGGGAATAAAGTTGGCAGTCATCTCTCATGTCCCTCGAAGTACAGAGAAGTGAGGCTTGCATTCAATGTGACCCCTCAACTTTTTTAAATTAATTGATAAGTACTTAAAATTCAGTCGTACGCTCGTACTAAATTCGTCCTTACTCCTTATGAACTATACAAGTTATCCCAAAATCAGAAAAAGAAGGATAAATAATTGTGAATAGGATTCTAATTTCTTAAGCGTGACATTCAAAGCCATTTGTGTAGATAAATAATTGTTTATGATTAAATATAAAAAGAAATTCTGGAGGAAAACGACCGAAATTTTTTTAGTTACCACCTCGATATTTCAAAATTCGCATCTTGCCATCGATTTCAAAATTCTGATAAGGTGCGAATTTTGAAATATTGGGATGGTAACTAATTAAATAAATTTCAGGGAAAACGGGAATGGTATTATTACTAGTTTGAAACTCGATATGACAACCAGCTTATTTGGGACAGGATATACCACCTTGTTAGCTTTAATTGGTTGTAGTTGAATTCCTACAACATGCTTTAATTTGTTCTTAGTAAAAATGTAGGTTAAATATTGTACATAATTCTCCAAAAAAAGGACAGAAAAATTGTTCAATGAAAGTGAACAATATTCATTCACATCCCAAGAGTAAGCTACCCTGTGAAAAGAATGATCACAAGATTAAGCAATAGTAGAGTATTATATTAAGGATGAATATAATGACATGGCATGGGCCTGCAATATTGGTTCCTTCTCTTGTAGAAAAATACCAGAAATCCTCTCATTGTCAGAAGCTCGAATGAAGTTTCTTTAGGTTAGAATCTCCAATGATGTAGCATAAAGCCGTCTCAAAACCGTAAAAGGCCAATTGCGCGCACTTAAAGAACAACAGGCAAGATCTTTGTCATAAGCCATGTGTAGACCACAGCTAGAATGCCACCAACTGGAATAGTGACCACCCAGGAGGCGACAATCTCCCGAACCGTTTCTGATCTAACTCTATTCAATCCTCTTGCAAATCCAACACCCATTACTGCCCCGACAAGTGTATGTGTTGCGGAAATGGGAAGCCCAAGCTTGGATGCAATAAGAACTACTGACGCTGCTGCAAATTCAGCTGCAAACCCTCTGGTTGGTGTCAATTCTGTAATTTTCTTGCCAATTGTTGCTATCACTCTGTAGCCCCACATTGTGAGGCCGGCGACAATTCCAAAACCGCCCCAAGCAAGAACTTCCAACGGAATTACTATCTCAGCCCCACTAAGACCACCCTGAAGAATCGCTAATGCAGCTGCTAGCGGGCCTATGGCATTGGACACGTCGTTACCTCCATGAGCAAATGACATGAAACAAGCAGATAACACCTGCATGTAGCCAAAAACCCCATAAACTATCTCCAACTGAGCGCCTTTAGGACCAGCTATATCAGACAGAAACCCGACATTCTGCACAAGAGGTTGGTCAGTTGGAGCTGGTTTGTTTGCCTCTGAAGTTAATAGATGACCAAGTTGCCTTGTGATGACATTACTAACAATCAGTGCTCCTATTGTGCCGCAAGCTAATGCTTGTAAGAGTGCTATTAGGAAGATTTTGCTTAGAGGGAGAGCAGCAAATGAGATCCCGGCGACTCCCAAAAAGACAGCAATGGGTGCTGCAGCTGCTGCTGCCTGCCCTGGATTCGGGGCACAATACACAAACTGCATGAAAGTTGCATATCAGTATGCAGGAAAAACAAAATTGAAACAATATTATGTCATAGTTTAAATCCAGAATAAGGATATACTTGAGCCGGTATCAAATGTTCTTGACTGGAGGGTCAATAATTTACCAGATTTAAAAACCATTAAAGACATGATCACTACTACTAAAAGCAAAATAGGCCATGGTAATATGCGGATTCCTTCATTTAATCCTAAAAGTAGACAATAATATTAACTAAAAAGAAGAAGAAAATTTGCTAACTTTATCAGTGGCAAATTTTCATCTAGTTTATCAGTCTGGCATATTTGTATCAGTACTAACAATTTTTATTTTTTTTGACATAGTGTTGATCAAGTAGTTTAATCCTTTGGTTTCTTGCCAAATATTATTTTCTAAGGACATAATTTGGATTTAAAATTTGTTAGTTTCACATGTAACCGAGAGTTTACCCGCCGTATGCATTTATACACAACGAATGAAGCTGCTGCACCAATAACAGGAGAAATGACCCATGATGAAGAAACTCTTGCTAATGAGATCCAAAAAACTGCACCAACTCCACCATATACTAGCCCAAATCCTACCATTGCACCCACAATACAATGTGTGGTGGAGACTGGCCAACCGAAGTAAGAAGCAACCTATATTATCAGTAGAAGAATAAGATTTGACTATAACTCACAGTTAATTTGGAAATATTGTTACAAAAAAGTTAAAACAAAAAGTCAATCGAAATGGGTGGAATGTTTATAATTTTAAAGATGAGCTAAACTAGTTAATTACAGACCCAGTTCTTTAAAAATTAAAAAATAAAGATTAAAAAGGGTGGAAGATCAATGAAGCAAGCCAAGGAAAATGGTTCAAATTCAGAACTCTATGAGCTAATTAAATTTTTCCATGAAGTGAACTGAACTTAAAAAAGGACTGTAATTTATTGCGAATGTCAACCATTTGAAACTTAATTCAGCGTTGACATCACAAATTTTACTTTATATAGTATGCCAGTTCCTTTTTAATTAATGCTTGTGATATTTACAAATGATTTTAGAAACTGAAAGTATGTTTTCTCCATAAAGATCATTAACTCTAACATGTCCCTAAGCTTTTGCTTACAGATGTTTTAACTTCTAAGGGTTGGTAAACTACATTTTTATAATGAAATTTGGCACAGCACATGAAAATTGAATTTGGTTCAAAGTTTATGATGAATTTCAATAGTTACACAAGATTCAGGAAATGCACCAGGAAGGGGCAATCAATAATGTGCTTTTTGTAAGATGAGAAAAGGAAGATGTTGCAATGTGTCTACCTGTAACCATGTACCAGCAGCAGCTAGAGAAGAAAGCAAACCAGTGAATAGGAGAGACTCCTTCCCTTGAAAAACAGATGCCACAAGGATGCCTTTTTGCATGGTGTTGGTAACATGTGTTCCCATGAGAAATGCTCCAGAGAACTCGAGCACAGCCGCTGTCAGAACGGCTTGTCGCAGAGTCAGAGCCCCTGAACCCACTGACGTCCCCATTGCATTAGCCACGTCATTTGCACCGATATTCCACGCCATGTAAAATCCCGACAAGAGTGTCAGATACGAAAGCATCTTCATCTTCATCCCCACTGTCTGGCTAACCGATTTCATCGCAAGAGGAAATGCGAGTGCAGCAAAGACTATCATTGCAGTGATGGAAAATGCGGTCCTTGAGGAAATATGGAAGGCGTCTGCCATGCTTGACTCCTCTGATTCTGAACCCGGGGACTCTGTATCTGTCGTCTCCTCTGATGCCCCAATGTTGGTAGATTCATCGTCAGCGCTTGCATAAGAGGACAAACTAGCAGAAGGAATGTGATGCTGGCACAACAAGGTATTGATTTTGCGAGACAGTGATGGTAGCTCATCTCTAGGATAACAGGTTTTCAGAAAAGAAGTACCCGGTTTTAGACGTGTGATGCTGTTTCGAAGGAGGAGACTAGAAATTCCTCCTCTCACTCCATTACAATGGGTCATGGAGAAGTAAGGAGAGAAAGGTGCCATGGTGGAGAAAGCAAGGGATGAAAAAGGAATGTAATGAAAGGACTAGGAAAGAGGGGAAAAGAAGAGAAAGAGAGTAGGTGCGGCCATTGGAGGTGGGAAAAAAATGTGGGCATGTTGAGAAAGGGAGAGATGATGAAGAAAGGGTTTTGGCGTTGCGTGGTGAGGATAAGTCCCAGCTGCATTCAATGAGTGGTAATGGTTAATCTGGAAAGATTCCCTCCTAATCCACAGACTGAAATTAATTTCGTTAATATCTGAATTTAGAGTGGAAAAACAGTGCCGTGGCGTACCGTTACTAACACATAATGATTTTGATCTTGTGCTGTACTGTACTATGACTGACTAAATGAATACTAACATGTGTCATGCCGTATCATGATCAAAATATTAAGAGGTGATCACGGCATGCGAGTCACGCTGTGACTCGAGTACCATGTTCAAACATAACTAGTTACATTTCTCATGTTTAACTATTTTTTTTCATAATTTAAATTAATTTATTCAAGATTTACTATTTAATTAAGACGTAAGTGTTCTAATTATACATAACTCGTGTGATTATGTGACATGACGTGCCGTGTCAAATTTTTCAAAAGCTGATCACAGCACGCGACACGCAAATCATGGCACAGAACAGTTACATGTGCTGTACCATTTCATACCGTAACCGTGCAGTTTTATGACGAAGCCGGCTCCGCCGTGCCATTTTTCCAATTCTATCTAAATTTATTCTTTTTCTCTATCCACTTATAGTTGTCTTGGCCCAATATCAATCAGGTCCCCATCCATTGTCTGTGATGCACAGTATTTTGCTTTCTTCCTATTTCCTTCTTCTCTCACTCAAATCTGTTGTCGCTTTTTCCCCATCGCACTGCATTAATCGCCGCTGCCCACTAGCCGAGCACTTCAAGAGCAATTAAGTATTGGTTTCTGCTCTTAATCTTTCTCAAATTTCGATATTTCTAAGATAATCCATCAATTTAGTGCATTCTTAGTTTACAGCGAAGCTACTTTTACAAGCTTGAAGCTAAAGTATGGCATCTTTGGAGATTTTTTTTTTTGTTTTTTGTTTTACTAATTCATGCAAAAACATGCATGCCACCAAGGCACCTACGTTACTTAACACACAAAATACATTTATCTTTGGGGAAGTTGAAATCGGCAATTTGAGATGAGGACGAGATGCAGCTGTAATATATCTATCTATTTTCCGGTTTTGTGTTTGTGCTTTTAGATTGTTAACCTCATTTTGATAAATAGTTAATTTGCCATTTATGTTATTATAGGCAGTATAAATAGTTGGCCTGATCTGGCTGATTTTTTTATTAATAGAAAAATAAATAAATAAAAAATCGATAAAATTTTGTAAGATTTCGAAATATAAAAATAACGTTATAGTTTATAATATCCAAAGCACTGTAACTGAATATTATAAACTATAATATTCAATTAATTTGATCGCTAATAAAAACCATTGTAACTGAACATTATAATTTATAATATTCAGTTATAGTATTTTTTTTTTTTTTTTTTTTGACTTCGGTTCTTCTCTTGAGCAGAATTCAGAATTTTCCTTTGAGCTAGAAGAGTGACTCAAGGTTGAAGCAAATACTATTACCAAAAATCCTTAAATTGGTGAATTTATTGTAGGTTTCAAACAAAACAAAAAAAAAAATCAAAAAACCGCGAAAAAAAATAATAATATAGTTGAAGTGTTGAGCGTTGTAAACTATATAATATCTAGTTACAATGTTTTTTTTTAAAAAAAAATTAGCAACCATTTGTTTCAGGAACCTGAAATCGGAGCTGGAATTTCAGCAGATTTGGACTTTTTGTTATATCATATTTGGTTGTGGAGTAAGAGATAGAGTAAACTCCTTACTTTATATTTAAAAAGCCAAACGAGAAGTAAAATAGAGTAGGATGGAATAAGAGGTGAGTTAATTCAAAGTAGTGTTTTAAAATGCAGCTAAATAGGCCACATATGTGGTTGCATATGCTTATGCAGTGGTCTTCCGCATAAAGAATCTCATGTGGTTTTGAATATACGGGTACATATACGGTCTATGTGTACTAAAAAAATCTAAAAATTATTTTGCGATGGAGAATATTAGAATCAATAACATTTATAATAAGATAAAGAGCACAAACCACTAGATTAAACAAGTCTTTAAATATAAATTAGTTTCATTTTATCTATATTTTTTTTAATAGAGCATATTAAAACCGCATATATATTTTTGCATACAAATCTGCATATGCGGCCACATTCCATATATGCAGTATGCAGTGCCCTTCCACATGCATAAATAATACCACATTTGAAAACATTGATTCAGAGTAAGTTACTCCGCATTTTTAACACCTTGTTTGGATGGAGAGTAGTGGAAGGAATGGGAGGTAAAGAATTGAACGGAATGGAATGGAATAGAAAGATTAACATATTTAACCTCTTTATGTTTGGATGATTAATGAGAAAAGATAAATATAACTTTCATTTCTGTCTTATTTTTATTTGGTTGATTAAAATTTAGGAGATTAAAGAGAAAATTGGTGACTATTGTAGGTTTGAAAAAAAAAATATTGTATGAAAATTATATAGGTAAGATATAGGATTGGACATTTGTGTCATTTTTTTCTAAAAATATTTACAATAAAATTTATTTTCATCTGTTACACCTCAATTTGGAAGCGAAACCGATTCTATTAATTATCATGATATAAGATTAAACATTTCACCTCCGACATAATTTTATCAACCAAACACAATTCAACGGAAAGTTTTTGTTCTTTTATATTCCCTCCCTCCCTCCACTCTCCATCCAAACAAGGTGTAAGTGGATTAACTTACTTCACATTTATTCCATCTGTAGGGCCCATTATCATAGAGTTGGATTCATTTTTCAATATCTTACTCCTTTATATGGATTAATTCCATTCATGACATAGACTATCAAATAAAATATAAAATATACAGAGTAAAGTGGAGCAAGCAATTAATTTAATTTTCATGAACTTTACTCCACAACCAAATATAACGTTATAATATGAGATAAATTGAACGCTATGGTTTATAACGTCCATATATATAGTGCCTAGACATTATAAACCATAGCGTTTTATTTTTATTTTTTGAGATCTCGATTTTATTTCTTTTCTTTTAATAAAAAATCGGCCAATCAACACAACAAATTCATGAATTGATAATGTTACGTCACCTCTCTTTTCGATGAGAATTTTGTGTGGAAAATATCAAAAAAGAGAGAAAAATAAAAAAAGGGAAAAAGTATTTACATTTTTTTTATGCACAGAAAGATTGATAGAATATTTATAAATAAATATATTATTAATAGAAAATTGTTATTCTGATCTCAAATATTGGTTTTTGTTGAGATTTGTAAATGAAAAACTTATTTTTTGTTTAAATTCATGCATTAAAAATTTAAACAGTTAAGATCTGAATAACAGATTCCTGTTATTCTCTTGAATAACAGAAGATGTATTTCCAGAATATTTACCAAATCAAAAGGTCTCTCTCTTTTTTCTTTTTTTTTGCTTGACACAGTTTTCGACGAGGCTCTTTACAGTTAAACTATGAAACTTTCGAAGCGAAAAAATTTTACTGTTGAAATTTTGCTTGACACGGATTTGAAGATAAAATTTTGACTGGGCAGCATCAAATTTTCTTTTGAATTAGTAGAATTTTTACTTATTTAAAGTTTAAATCAGTAAAAATTTACCGATTAGTCCATATACTGATTGGTATGAAAAAATCATGAGACCTACTTGTTTTTTCATGCTAGAATTATTATTATTTTTTAATTATTGAAAAAGATAGGTCTCATTTAAATTTGATCTGCAAGCACATTTTAAGATATCCATCGTATTGAACAGTTTGGATCAATTGTTTGAACTTTGAAAATATAAAGTAATCCGGTATCACCAAAAAAAAGTGTAATTAGATCCCTCCTCTATATATATATATATATAAAGAGAGTAAAACTAGGGTGTTCTTAAGTTCACCAAGCCTCTTGAAATTAATTTTGCGAGTAAAACTAGAGTGGTGTGTCTACATGTCAAAAAACTAGATTAAACCCACCTACCTTACGAGTGTTGCATTTACATGTAAAAAAATTTAATTTTAAAATTAACTTTGCATAGAGTCGAGTGGTCAAAAAAGGTTCAAAAAATGAATGCATTAAAATTAATTTATTAACCCTCTAATTTTGACCGCTTGACTTTATACTAAATTAATATGAATGTTTAAAATTTTCACATGTAGACGCATCACTCGTAAGGTAAGCAGGTTTCAACGATTCAAATTTATCGTTTGAGACTAATTCAATGGACTCTACTTTGATCAGATCACACTATTTGCATACTAAAATCATGTTAATTTTGTGCGAGGCCATCCATATAAATTGTAGGTAAATGCCATAATAATTAAAAATAATAGTAAATTCGATCACAAGCTTAGATGTATAGTCTAGCTGAAAAATGTACTTATAAATTTATAGTGAGCTATTTGAGAAAATCAATAAACAAAATATAATCAATTATGCACATAAGGATTTTAATCTATACGGTTAATTTTAACATACGTATAGCAATTTTATCTTTAATATTATAAGCTATAGTACATCTATCTCTGATTATTGTATGATGACAATAAATTTTGTGAGCAATTAATATTGTTGAAATTAAGATATCTACCGAGACAAGAAGAAATTAATTAAGAAGCACATAAATATAATAAATTACCATGGTTAATAGCAGCAGAGTTGGGTTTTGTGGAGGAAGAGAGCCAACGGTCAGCAACGAAGTTGACAGAGAGGTGGCCAAAGGAGAAGGCCTTGCCAGCTAGAGAGAAGACTACGATACAAATCTCAGTACCGCGCAGAGTGTAGACAGTTCACTCGCCTTCTTGAACAACCCGTTACGCCTCTTCGAGAAACACACCTCTCTTGCCTCCTCGTTCTCAATTTTCTTTATCTTTATCTTTCGCCTCCCCATGCTAACCCTCTTCCTCATTTTGATTTTTAAGTTCTCTTCTTCTTTTTTTTCTTTTTACTAGACTACTTGGTAGTCTCTATCAAGCATTTCAAAAAAAATTGTTCAGTGTAGGATTCATACAACATATTTGACTCCGAAACACTTTAATTTCATGAAAACTTATAAATCACTGCTACTGAAAATCCGATCGAGTAGCTAAAGAATCAAATCAGTTATTTGTTTCCGATCGAGTAGCTAAAGAATCAAATCAGTAATTTGTTTCCTTAAAAAAATGCATGAAGAAACCAATCAATGATTAGGTGCCTTCCTTCTAATATATAGAAATTTAGTTCAGTTGATCCATTTTCTATGTTATTTTTAAATAATTTCTATAAATAAATTTTCTGTTGATAACCGGGAAGGGGGCTAATTTGAGTGGAGGCTGAACAATATTTTTTTAGATGACAAAGTTAATTGCTAGTTTAGAGTAGTATACTCAAATAAAAATGATAAATTTCAGTCTATTTTGTTTTTTTTTGCAGCAACTGTATTCAGGGGTGTTTAAATGGTCGGTTTGGTTGAAACTAAACTAAAATAACTAAATCACTTTTTTTTTTTGGTTTTCAAAAATTGAACTGAATCGAACTGATTAAACTTATAAACCGATTAAGAACCAAACCGAACAAACTGAAGTAAATTTCGGTTTGTTCGGTTCGGTTCGGTTCGGTTCGGTTCGGTTCCATTATTAATCTAGAAAATATTATGATCTTTCTAGTACATTTAATTTATTAAAAGTTGTATCTATTTTGAAAAAAAACAAAAACTTTAATTTATTTAATGATTATTATTCAAAAATAATTCTCAAAATAGATACAACTTTTAATAAATTAAAATAATTTTTGTTTCTCAAAAAAAATAAATTAAATGTACTAGAAAGATCATAATATTTTCTATATTACCTAGAAGTGACTTTTGAACTGGGATTAATAACTCGAAATCTAAGCATTTTTATTTTTTTTCCAATAATACATAAAGAAATATATTAATTTTTTTTATAGCTGCGAAAATCAGACTTGAAAAATATTGATCCAGGTTATTTGTTATAGTCTTTCTAATAAGTCAAATTATATTGTATTCTATCTATTTTCAAAGAAATATATTCAATATTTCTAATATTTTAATACAAAAAAATTATGTTTTCAAAAAAACAAAACAAAACCGGTGCACCATTAACCGGACATATACCATACCAAACTTTTTGCTCATTTCTGGTTAACCAATAACCGGGCCCATTTTACTAATCCGGAAATTGGGTAACCGGAAAAAAAAAATCTGGTTACTGGATAACCGGATTGGGTATTTTTCGAAATTCAACACTGAAGTGGTTATTTTTTGTAATTTGATTTATTTGTTGGATATAAATAAAAAAATCGATAATAAAAAGATATAGAATTTAGAGGTTTGATCTTCATATTTTTTTTTTTTTAAAACTATATTTTATAGGGTTTAGGATTTAGAGTTTATGAAAATATTTGTTATGAAAAATTGCACAAAGCACCTATTATGTTATTTTAAAAGAAAAATGATAATGCATGATTTTTTTGAAGGTGCGTCTTCTAATTATTTATTGGGAAGGAAAGGATTATGTTATTTATAATTTTCCATGCGATGCATAATTTGTTGTATAAACCGAAAAGGGATTTTCATAAGCACCAACTTTCACTTACATTGGTGGTATTTAATTTATTAATTAAAAAATAAGGTCACAACCGCACCAGTACTAGTAGAAACTAATACTTCCAATCCACCGAAATTTTTATCTGTAACATACAAAAATAATTCAAAATCTACATCAATTTTTAGAAAAAAAAAATAAATCCAAATAATACTAGGCCTGCCACACTAATTAATTGTGAAATAAAAATAACATACTAATAATATAGAAATAAATTTCTTAATAACATTAAATTAAATTAACAGGTGTGTTACAGTCTTTCCACCTAAAATGAATTTTGTCCTCAAAATTCAATTCAATTAGAAAATATCAAATAAAATTGAATAGTTTAGAGATAAATTAAAAAACATATTCATCACAGGAAAAATTCAATTAATCAAATTAGTTTAGATAAATGTATTTAAATATGATATATATTTAAATTAAGTGATCAAGTTATGTCAGACAAATCAATCAGATGATATTCAAATCAAATTGAAATGGAAAATTGATACAAAAGAAATGAGGATTCAAACACAGTCTGAAAAACAAATACTCTAATTTCATTTTTTCATGGCCCAATCTCCGATCGGACTCACGAGAACAAAACAAGATCTTAGCATCCGTCCAACAGTCTGTCTGTTATTCGTACAATAATCTTTTATGCTATTTGACTAATTTGCAAAAACATACAATTATTGAATTTTACGATTTCTTTTATTTTGAAGTTATGATAGGTCCAAGAAGAATAAGAACTGCAATATAACATGCTTGGACTGAAGAAATCACGAAGACCTTTATCAATAATATAAGTTATAAAATCAGGAACTTGGTAAAGTATGTGTGAGGTTGATTAAAATGGGATAAAACGTTGTGAATGTTTTTCAAAATATTGTAACATTTTTACATTGGTCTGAAACAATAAACTGATCAAAAGAAGAAACATTGTTACAGCGTTATAACGTTATACAAACGTTGTGACGTTTTAAAATCGTCATAACACTATACAAACATTGTAACGTTTAACAGCTACAGACTAAACCCTAGCTGTACTGTACCAACAATGAAACGTTGTAACGTTTATAAATCGTTGTAACGTTTATAAATCGTTGTAACGTTTCAAGTAGATTTAAACTTCAAATAACTTCTATTTTGATCAAGTTTGTACAGGTTAAAACGTTGTAACGTTTTGAAAACGTTGTAACGTTTTGAAAACGTTGTAACGTTTTGAAAACGTTATAACGTTTTGCTAAGCTGTCAGAAGATTAAAACCCTAAAATCGCATTTGAATAAAACGTTGTAACGTTTTATTGCAAACAGCTCATTTTTGAGCTGACACTATAAATAGAGTGATAGGATCTCTTCCTCATCATCTCAGCCGACTCTAATCATTTTAAAAGCAATTTTCTGAGAGCTTAGCCTACTCCATTGTTGTGAGAGCTTAAAACTTCAAAATCCCTCAAGCAACCTCAAACCTACTTCACTAATTTTGATCTAGATTAGGTTAGAGTAATCAATTGAGTGTTTCTCTTATGTTCTAGACAATTGAGACCTTGTTCTCATCTCTTTGAGTTGGCCTTTTGACTTCCCGCTTGGTTTGTAAGGGCTCAACGGTTCACAAGTTGTAATCCTTTCGTATTGGGTAATAGAAAGACGCACCACTCAAGGTTGCGAAGCTCCGAAGACGTAGGCCTTTGTTTTGCCGAACTCCGTTAACATCCCGCATGTCAAATTTCTCTAAACTCATATATTTAAATTTCAATTACAATTTAATTTCAGTTTTTGAGCAATTAGAGGTGCCCCTAAGTGTAACACTGTCAACCTACATTGCAAAACAAAATAAAGGAGGGTTACTTCATGCTCCATCGTACCTCACATTATTTATTTTCATTTTCAAAGTCCAAACAGTACAATATGAACCAATTAATATGATCTCCGTATTAGAATGTAATTGAAAATCAAATTTTATATATTTTTGAATTTTTGTAACTATTTATTTAAATAGATAACAATCATTGTTTCTCATAATATAATCCCAAAATAACATCATATTTGAATATATATAGTAGGGGAGTGTGGTTGGTTTATCAGACTCTAAATTGAAAAGAAGAGTTTTTTTATCGGTAGAAAATATTGAGAAAGAAGAAAGAGAAACAAAATGAGTATCTTAATTGTTTCATATACTTAATGATCGGTAAATTTTTTACTGATTAAATTTTGAATAAGTAAAAATTCTACTGATTCAAAAAAAAAAAAAAAATCGATGCTGACCAGTCAAAATTTTATCTTCAAATCTGTGTCAAGCAAAATTTCAACAGTAAAAATTTTACGCTTCGAAAGTTTCATAGTTTAACTTGTGAAGAGTCTCGTTGAAAACTGTGTTCAGAAAAAAAAAAAAATTCTACTGATTTGGTAAATATTTGGATGGAGACCTGATTGATATTGGGCCAAGACAACTATAAGTGGATATAGACAAAAAGAATCAATCCAGATATTAACGAAATTAATTTCATTATGTGGATTCATTTGGCAGCCACTGCCAAATTTTCAACAAAAAAAAAAAAATCATTGTGTGGATTAGGAGGTAACCGTTACCACTCATTTGAATGCAGCTGGGACTTATCCTCATCACGCAGCGCCAAAACCCTTTTCTTCATCATCTCTCCCTTTCTCAACATGCCCACATATTTTTCCCACCTCCAATGGCCGCACGTACTCTCTTTCTCTTCTTTTCCCGTCTTTCCTAGTCCTTTCATTACATTCCTTTGCCACTTCCAATGGCGAACCTCCATCTAACAGGCCTCACTCCCTTCCTCCACAAATCCAGAGCAACTACAAGACCCTTTTTCTCCCCTCAATATAAACCCTTCAAATCCTTCTCCTCCGCCATTGCGGCCATTAAATCGCCTCCTCCAATGGCCCACAACCAGAACCACCAAATTCAGATCCTTTGCAAACAAGGAAACCTCTCACGTGCACTCAAGGTTCTCCCTCTTGAACCTAAGCCGACGCAACGCACATTCGAATCGCTCATTCTCGTTTGTTGCCAGTTGAACAATCCCTCTTATGGCTCGGTGATTCATCGGTGTATAATAGATTCGGGTTATGACACAGACCCATTTTTATCTACCAGGCTAATTGATATGTACAGTCGGTTTGGTTTGCTCTCTGTCGCCTGGCAGGTGTTTGATAATACTCCCACTAAGACTATATTTGTATGGAATGCGATGCTAAAGGCGCTACTAGCCGATGACCAGGCAGAGGAAGCACTGTTACTTTTCATTGAAATGAATTGGATAGGTGTAGAGCTCGACAGTTTTAGTTACTCGTACGCTCTCAAATCTTGCATTGCATGTTCAGCTGATTCTTCAAGTGCCCCAAACCGGGTCAAACAGATCCACTGTGATGCGGTTAGGAGACGGTATGATTCTCACATCAATGTGGCAACAACCTTGCTGGATTGCTATGCAAAACTTGGGCTCACATCCTATGCTGAGCAATTGTTTGACGAAATGCCTGTTAAAAATTTGGTGACATGGAGTGCCATGATTAGCTGCTATGTAAGGAATGAACGACCGTATGATGCATTGAACCTCTTTCGTGAGATGATGGTGAGTGGAGACATGAACCTCACTCCCAATGCGGTTACTATCGTCTCCGTTTTACTAGCTTGTGCGGGTCTAGCAGCACTCAGTCAAGGAAAAATATTACATGGTTATATTTTGCGAAGGGGGCTTGAATCAGTTCTCTCTGTTAACAATGCTCTAGTATCCATGTATATAAAAGCTGGCAGTATTGTTTTGGGACGCCGTATGTTTGATTACGTAAATTTTTGTAAAAGAGATGTCATTTCGTGGAACTCATTGATCTCTGGTTATGGAATGTATGGCTTATATCACGAAGCCATTCAGGTGTTCGATGAAATGCTGCGGTCAGGAGTTACACCAAGTGTTGTCTCCTTTGTTAGTGTTTTGGGAGCTTGTAGCCATTGTGGGTTAGTAGACGAAGGAAAGAGGATTTTTCATTTGATGACTGAGAAATATAATGTGGTACCAAATGTAGACCATTACTCATGCATGGTGGACTTGCTTGGTCGTGCTGGCCTGTTGGATGAAGCTGTGAAAATAATAGAGGAGATGCCTGTGGAGCCTAGTCAGCAGGTGTGGGGCTCTCTCTTGGGTGCATGTAGAAAATTTGGCCATGTAGAGTATGCTGAGTTGTCATGCTTTCATCTTTTTGACCTTGAACCTAAGAACTCTGGGAATTATGTGCTTTTAGCAGATGTATACACAAAAGCACAGATGCCAGAAGAAGTTGCTCGAGTCAAGAAGCTTCTAGAAGAACAATCATTGCCTAAACTTGCTGGTTGTAGCTGGATTGAGGTTTTCAACAAAGTCCATTTGTTTGTAACCGTAGATGAAATGAATCCACAAACACAAGAAATCCATGCATTACTTGTAGAGCTTGTGACCGCCATGAAAAGACATGGTTATGTACCAAATACCAAAGTGGTACTTTATGATCTTCAGCAGGAGGAGAAGGAGAGGTTGTTGTTAAGGCATAGCGAGAAATCAGCACTTGCATTTGGGTTAATTAATGGGAAAAAGGGCGAGGTTATTAGAATAGCCAAAAATCTAAGGTTATGCGAGGATTGCCACTTTTTTACAAAATTGATTTCCAAGTTTGCTAAAAGAGAGATACTTGTCAGAGATGTTAATCGGTTTCATCACTTCAGTGATGGTGTCTGCTCATGTATGGATTATTGGTAAACACACAAAAGGAGAGTTACGTAAAGATCTCTAATTTCATGCATACCTACAGAGACAAATCTAGCTTAAACATTACAATTTCATCAGGACTTTACAATTTAACCGACACAATGCCTCTGGTATCATCCCGTTTGTTCATAGCTACTTCCCCAGGGATATACTTGTCATCCTCAGATTTCATTTATTTTTGTTTTTTGCTAAATTTTGTCAAAATTACTACGTAGACTAGAGAACAAACAATTAAGAACTGTGGCTAAATTTTGCACAAGATCAAGGGGAAGAAATCATGTACATGCACGTATGATTTTGGAAATATGTTCATTACTTGATTTTATGGGTTCAGGATATTTAACTTTCTCTTTCGTTTATACAATGGTAAATTTCGCAGCAACGGAGGTTAAAAGAAAGCTTGCCCCTGTTGCTTTTAGATTCAGCTTTTGCTACCTTGCTATACACCGTATGCATTTTTCCTTATTTATATAGATATATAATAACTTTGCATTTATAATCAGAACATATATTTGAGAGCTTTGCTGAGAGAGTATCTTTCAAACTGCTAATAGAATCTATAGGGAAATGGTTAAATACTTTCTAAAAGATCTAAGTGTACTCCTCACCGACTGCAAGGGAGCTGAGCCGACAATGCACGGAAATAAATGGAATGTTGGAGAGCGAGAGGAAGCGGAGAGAAAAACTAGAGGTGGCTATTATAAAGGAGCGCGAGGGTGGTTTTAACAAGGCCATTGTCGGTGGTGTAGATGAGCTGAATTTACATGAATTGAAGGCATATGAAAGCTTGCTTCTGTGTTGCTTTCTTCAATTATCTTTATTTTTTTTTAAAGCCTGGCTGTGGCATGTTTCCTTCAATCAATTATCAATTTTGGAAATGTAAGATAGACAAGTTTGATACTACATGTCTTAGCTAGGGTTATTAGGCCAACTGTTTGTGATTGGTGTTCATGTTTATTTCTTAGAATAATATTATTTCCAAGTATTTGCTAAAGTGCGTCTGTCCTATTATAGGCCATCCAATATTTATTAAAATTAATTTATTACCGAATTAATTATGTCTTAATTGACTTTTGTTAAGAGGCTGTCCTCTTGCTTGTTGTTTAAATGGTAAAAACAGTTTTTATTAAAAAGAAAGAGCCCATTTCAACAGTTTTTATTTACAAAATTACTAGTGAATTTCTGGTATGGTTGTTCTTATGATTTGTTAACACACAAAAATTGATTTTTGCTTGTTATAATTTTTTTCTAAGAAAAGTAACTCTCATTCTACATTTTCCTTTGAGTTGGGTCCGAATCGTCTTTCTCCGTTAACAGACGACAGTCTTTCTCCGTTAAGTAAAAAAAGGAAACGACCCTCCTTTTCTTCTCTCTTAGTTAAGGAAACTATTTTTTATCATTTATCAATTTCCCCCCCAAGAGTTTTAAGCAAATCATCCGTATAGAGTTAAAATTTGCATTGCATCAAACCAATCAAACTTTGAGGCAATAATCGACGCTATATCCTTTTATTTAGGAGACCTTTTCAAGAGATGCCATGGCTGGCAAATTGCTTTGTCTTTGACAACCTCAGCACCAGTAATTATTAAGCTCAACATTGTCGAATTTTTGCAGTATTATAGCATTCTTTACATGATTGATCTCCGTAAATGTAATATGATGGTAGAATTAAGTTAGTTTATTTTTCTTTTGCCATATTTTCCCGATTGGTCCATAATTGAAATGCCCCTTGCAACATAAGCCCACTCGATATGTTAGTTTATACGACTACTCAATAGAATTATTTGTCTTAACAAATTGCTTTATTGTGATCAACCAATTTTTCATTTGTTTGAAAAACTTTATGCAAGTCATTAGTTCTATGTTTCTCGACTTGTATAAATATTAAATGTTAAAAATCAAAAGGCGGTGAATATGACAAATTGTATATCAAAAATCAAAATTTAGAACGAAGCTATACAAAATCAAGCAAATAAATCTTATTTTTAGAGAATCAGAGGAAGAAGGAAAAAAAATGAGATGAATTGAATAAACAAAATCCTATATATGCACAATTTCAAGCATAAGGAGGCAATAATATAGTAAATTGAACTTAAAGATGAGAACATATGTGTTTTCATTTGAGGAGCAGAGGATGGAGGAGGGATAAAAGATTTCTTCTCCGTGTATTTTCTCATTTTCATGAAGCGATTTGATTCAAGTCTAATGGGAGGAGAACAATCATTTCCTCGCTCCATTAACAATGAGAAGGAAAAAAGTTATTTCCTTTTTTGACCTGACGGAGAGAAGTTAACGTTTGTTAGCATTAATTACCACAATTTTAATATGATACGATCATGCGGCTTAGAGACGCTTTGGACAGATGTTTCGTCCAAAGTCCTTCGGACAGATTCCAAACCCATTCTCTAAGTGTACAGTCCTCAAGTGCCAAAGTAATGGACGTCTCCATTTTTTCCTTATTAGGCGGGGATTGCGTGAGGGAGAGATGCGCGATGAAGGAAATGGCGGGAAATCACTGGGTCTTTATAGGCCCAGGTACGTCATGTTTTCTAGATCAAGATCTGGGCCTTGATTTTAGAACCCATAGAAGTTCTAATCTGCGTTAATCTTACAATACTACATATTATTTTATTTTATTTTTAATAAAATGAGTGCTTTATGAATTAAAAATGAGTTTTAGTATAAAACACAATAAATTAGATAAATGTAATATTCCGAAAAATTTAGGTATTTTTATATATGCTTACAACACTTTTTTTTCATAGGAAACAAAAATGTAGATTTTTAATAAAAGATTTTATTTGTAATAATAAAAACATATATTGTCTTTTAAACAAACAAGTGTGTTTAATGTTAAAGATGACGGTACTCAAGTATTAATTTGCATATTTAAATGTTCAATTGTTAGAATTTTGAAACTTAAAAATATTTATAAATAATGCTATATCGGTTTACATATTGACAAAATGCGCATAAAAAAAAAAAAAAAAACTCTGCAAAGTAACAATAAATTGCTGGACCAATTTCGTTTGATATATCCATCCTTCATTTTTTAACTAGATGGCTTGTTGCAGCAACATTCTTTCTTTTTGAATGCATGTTGGTGTAAAGGGGGACAATTTGTTCTCTGTTTTGTATTGTGTACTGTAGCACATATAACATATTCTCTTTGGATGGGAATCGGAATAGTATGATAATTATAAATGTACTTGTAGAATCAATATGAAAATAGAGGTTTTTGATGGTTCTGAAAGAAAACATGGACATACATATACAAATTCAAATAATGCTGTAAATATATAAAACTACTAGTAATTATTTGAGATTATGGTAAATATAACTGATTTAGCCAAATAATATTGATTGGTTTATGAACTAATATTCAACAAATGCATACATAAGAGATTGCAGAATAAATACAACATGTAACTATCTGGATAAACATGCACAATATTCGAATTGAAGAAGTCAAGTACCTTATAACGTTATACAAATTAATTCACTAATCAATCAAACAAATTCAATTTGAAGAAGTCAAGTACCTTATACCATTGTACAAATTAATCCAATAAGAGAAAGGGGTGGTAGCACAATTGGTTAGAAAAAAAATTTAGAATGGCTGTATTCAAAGATTGAAAATTTAATTCTCTTTCAGAACTTTGCAACTTATGTGAAAGTTTTCAAAAAAAGAAAAAAAAAAAACAAATTAATTCAATAATCCATCAACATCCATAAAACTGTCTAATTTTGCTCAATAGTGTGTTGCTCTTTCTATCCATATTGAGATATTACTCTTTGTTTCTAAGCTTTCTTTTTGAACTCCTGCAATTTTCATGCGAATCTATCCATAAAATATTCACAACTGGAACACATGAGATACTACTCAATTCCCTATTATTCAGTACTGACCCACTATGATGGAGTTCGGATCTCCAAAGTAACCCATTTTTTTAGTTTAGATCTGGATCGACAGATTCAAATCGGGCCATCAAATTAAAGGAGCCCCGTGCACTCCACCTTGAACCGAATTGGCACAAATTCGAATTGGACAGTCCGGATCTAAGCTAAAAATTGGGTTGCTTTGGGTGATTCGTAACCTATTTTTTTAGTTTAGATCTTGATCGACAGATTCAAATCGGGCCATCAAATTAAAGGAGCCCTGTGTGTCACACTCCAAACCAGAAATTCTGGATTTAGATGTGATCAACATCGTCTCGTGCTTAATTAATCATTAAACACGTAAGGCTAATCATAAATAATAAATCAAACCGCAGCGGAAGCAAAATAATATAAATATCAAGCATAAGTCACATGCAAATAAATAAACATACACATACATAACATATAATTCGATCCATCTTGGATCCAAATAACATCATCTATAGAAGGGGATACATGATCTATCGAGCTCGAGTTTAGAGTTTAATCAAAAGCCTGACCCTAACTAGGTCAAATGGTGCGGTCCTCGGGGACAGCTCCTGACATTTCTTGCTACGGACCGCCAGAACCTGTACCTAAAACCTACGAAACAACTTGTGAGTGAGCGATGAATCGCCCAGTATGTGACCTAGAATTAGCCCCTCAGGGATCCTCTACGGTCAAAGCACTTTTATTTATAAAATAAATACAATTAAAATATGCACATGTGTGAACCTATATTAATATCTAATAGAATTTATAATACCTTTGAATGATGTCATGGTGCGATTATTCTATTATGCCAACATGTGGAATAAATCCAAAATAAAATCAAGGTGTAATATCAGATATAAATCAAGTCGAAATCCAATACTCCTTGTACTGTGTGCCCAAATACAATAACAGTAATAGTAACAGTAACAATAATAATAATAATATGGATAAAATAAATCACCCCATGCCGTGCCAATAGGATCAAAGATCCAAACAATATAATCCAAGGACTGTGATTAGAGTGCAATGATACACGTTGCCTAGTGACATTGAGCATTGCCCACAAGATAATAGCACATTAGCCGATGGTTATATCAAAATCCGGTGTGCCATCTCGCCTAACGATTCATCACCTAAACATATCCAATAGGAGAAATCATACAATGCAAGTCATAAAATTGTTAATCTCTTCCCTCATGAGCAGGAGAGAACTCCACCGTCCGGCCATACCAATAGGACACCACACATGGATTCTACTCAAACCGATGTTAGAACCCCGTACAAGATTCTACCCAAGACTCGTCGGTCTTGGAATCCCGCACAAGATTCTACCCAACACTACCCGGCTTGGAATCCCGTTCTAGGCAAAGTAGCTCCTAATGTAGGAAAGGAATAAATCCTGAATCGCATCGTGCAACAGAACTCGAGATCGGAACTGCTCACGTCAAATAGTAAAATGATCGAAAATGATACATAATTAATGTTTATGCATATAATATAAATCCTAAAGCCATCCAAGGATCAAGTGACCCTTGGCTCAGTGACTGTTGGGCCATCCCATGCCAAGTGACACCAAGACAGAACGAAGTCACTCGACTCTGCTTAGCTCTCACCAATGCATGCGTATGCACGTAAAATAATAATATATATACCGTCTTCTACGAGAAGAAGATAGACTAATAACCTAATAATCTAATAATATACATATAGTATTATTTAATTACTCTACTCCTAAAATACAGTAAATTCGAGTTTTTCAGGGTTATGCAATTCTACCTACAGTGTAGAAAGAATAAACATGCTCTACAATTTTAATGCATCTATTTAAAATAAAGTGTAGATGTCAGGTCAGATGGATCGATTGGTAAGAGTACGTCTACGAAAAAGAGATAATTCAGATATCCTACACCTGAGGGGGCTGGAATCTCTGTCACTAACAATCAGCGTGCTCCGCGCAGTCTCCGAACTGCGGGTCAGTCAGATCAGCCCAAGGGTCGGACTCATACGGAGTTGACTGATCTCTGATCACGTAATTTAAACTAATTAATGTGCAAGTTAATGTTTTATTCTAACATCCGTCCCAGTTAATGTGCAAGTTAAATTCTTTATTATTTCGGTTTTATAAAATTACCGATTTAGTCAGTCTAACTGATCCGGTTAGGCATATATTAATTATTTACTTTCATGACATCGAGTTTAGCATTAATCTTAATTTCTTTATAAGTTCGTCAGATATTGATCATTTACTTTGATCTAAATTAATTTATATTTTTAATAATTTAATTTCAAGATATATTGTTTGTAAAAATTCAAATGTCAAATTATTCGCAAATAAAAATAATTATTCGAGAGCTACGGTAAATTAACAGGTTTTACTTAACTAATATATTATAATTGCCTATCTACTTTGATTTATTTTAAACAGGCTACACTTAAGTTTAGAAAAGAAATGTTGACCTATTATACATGTTTTTAATTATTTCTAACTAAGCCGCACAATTCAATATTTTATAACTATAATTTTACATTTATCTCAATGTTTCGAATTCAATTATAAAACAATACTTTTCATTGCTAATTAATTGTTCTTTTATTAATTAGCAACAAAGTCTTTATAAAAGTTTCGAAAAGTTTAAAAGTTTTAATTAAAACTTATTTATTAGACTTTTATTTTATTTAATGTGTCGAGTGATTTATTTTGGTTTGTTTCGAAATCATACTTGTGTCCAATTTGGATTATCTTAGTATCTGCTCAAATTATGTTATAAGCTATCATCGAGGCTTTAAGACCCTGAACGGTATAATCATTTCCAGAGCTATTTAGGTTTACTTAAGCGTCCGATCTTATTCGATTCCTTAGTAAGACCTAAATTTTAAAAACCGCATTTTATCCGACAAATTACGCCTTTTCGAAAATCCAAATATCATAATTTTATTCCTTTTTATTTCAAATCTGCCAAGCCACGTAATAAAGGCCCAAGCCTTTTTCTGAATTTATTAATAAATTCAAATTAAGGCCCAGCAGAAAAGAAAAGCCCAGAATCATATTAATTCATTTCTTTTTATGGAAGGGCCTAAGCCCAACTTAATTTTCAGCCGAATCCAATAAGGGATAAAACCTTTTGCAGCATAGCCCCTGGAATTAATAAAATCGCCTAAGAGCCTAAAATATGCACAAATCATCCCAAATCATTTTTATTTACAACGAGGGGAAAAAGATGGGTTTTCAGCACATGAGCGAAAATCAAGAACAAAGACCAACGAGAGAGAGAGAGAGAACCCGATATATAGGCAAGGAAAACCAAAAATCGTGCAAGGGTCAAAGTACCGAGTAGGTACCTGACAGGGTTCGACAAAGTCGCCCAAGGTACCAATTTACTGACAAGAAATGACAGCGGCAACAAATCGCATTCAAAGAGGAGAGAGCGAGGCATGGCTTCTCGCCGAAGCAAAAGGGAGAGTAGAAAATCCTTTTTCCTCTCTTCTCCAGGAAGAAGAAATGGAGGGCACAAGAGGGATCGGTGGGGTGTTCTTCTATTCAGCGCAGGAGAAGCAGAGAAAGAGAGAGCGGTCTCTTTTCGTGAAAGGGAGAAGAAGAGGGAAAAAATGAAATGACAGTGGGGTCCATCGGTCAGTGGAAGAAAAAGAAACGAGAGTAAAGGTGGACCCGAAATCTTGATTCAATTGAGTTAATTCCCCTTTCTTTCTCATTCAATTCAAAAACAAAGGATAGGATGGCTTTAAGATCTGTGCTAGATTTAATCCAATGGTTCCAATAATTCAGCACATAGAGGTGAACTCTTTTAATTTGTTTAAAAATCTATTTTTTCTTCCAAATATCGAATCGAAAGTTCATAAACTGTTATAGTGCCGTACGAATAATATTACGTATTTATAATTTGGTTTTTAAATCTGAATTATTTGATATTAAATCTTAGAAAAATTGTAAAAATGTCACTTCAAAACTTTTAAATTATGAAAATATCACTCTAAATTTTGAAATTGTGAAAATGTTAATTTCTTTGACCGCTTGATCATATAGCAAATAAACTCCAAACTTTCAAAATTTTGCATGTATATGCATTACTTATGAAGTATATAGATTTTAATAGTTTGAATTCGATATTTAAAATCGATCCGATAAACTTTTAGAGTTGTGTTCACCAAACATACTACAATGTTTATGGAGATCTATTTACAAAAAAGATATATGAGTTGAAGAAAAAAAATAATTAAATATGATTTGTTAAATATAATGCAACATCAAATATTATCCATTTAACTTTAATAGATAATTATACAATGTAATCATTGCATATATAGATTCCACAGAAATTTTGATAGAAAGAAAGGAAGAAGAGGTTACCGGACAAAAGGAGTCCGCATGTCTGCATTAACTTAAAAAAATATTTTTTGAGTTAATTCATTTCGGCTGTTTGATTTTAAACGAAGCCAATCCAACTACAACTTATAATTCAGATATTAGTGTGTATCTAGTCCACACGGATCTTAAAGAAAATTGAATGGTCCACATACATTAACTCAAATGATTCTTTTTTGAGTTAACACGGAGGATACAAATTCAGGCAAGAGGAGTTGGTCCAATATCTAGGGCTGCTAATGATTAAGATTCGGCTCAAATTCGACTCAGCTCGTTAATTATAGCTCAATTATTCGGCTCTTAACTCGGCTTATTTTTGAAAGAAAAAGCTCAGCTCAGCTCGGCTTATAAAAGAAAAGGTTCGACTTGGCTCACGAATTTGCAAGCCGGCTCACGGGCCGTCTCATATTTTTAATATATGTATATCTTCATTTGCTATGAGGCCTACCTTCATGTTGATGTTTAATTAATTTATATGTAGAGACAATTTTTTTCAAATTTGTAATACATGTATATCTTCATTTGCCACGAGGCATACCTTCAAATTTTTTCAGATTTCAAAATTTTCATATTTCAAATTTTTCAGATTTTAAATTTTTTCAGATTTCAAATTTTTTTCAGATTTCAAAATTTTTTAGATTTCAAATTTATTCAGATTTCAAATTTTTCAGGTTTCAAATTTTTTTCAGATTTCAAAATTTTCAGATTTCAAAATTTTTCAGATTTCAATTTTTTTTTCAGATTTAAATTTTTTTTCATATTTAAATTTTTTTCATATTTAAAATTTTTCATATTTAAAATTTTTTCAGGTTTCAAAATTTTTCAGATTTCAAAATTTTCATATTTCAAAATTTTTCAGATTTCAAATTTTTTTCAGATTTCAAATTTTTTCATATTTCAATTTTTTTCATATTTCAAATTTTTCATATTTCAAATTTTTTTAGATTTCAAATTTGTTCAGATTTCAAAATTTTCAGATTTCAAATTTTTTCAGATTTCAAAATTTTCAGATTTCAAATTTTTTAGATTTTAAATTTTTCATATTTCAAATTTGAAAGTTTAAAAAAATGATATTTTTTTCAAATTTATTTAGATAATTTCTTTAAAAAATAGTCAAAGTTTTTCAACATATAATTTAAAGACACAAGAATATCTCTATCCCATTTCAATCATTTCTTTAAAATAATTAAATAATTATTTTTTTAATATGTAATATGAGCCGTCTCACGAGCCAACTCATGAGTTGAGCCAAGTGTTTACATGAGTCTAGTCGAGCCGAGCTTTTTTCTTTTAAAAGTGAGCCGAATCGAGTTAGAA
Organism: Carex pumila; assembly: GCA_033356055.1. Lineage (NCBI taxonomy): Eukaryota > Viridiplantae > Streptophyta > Magnoliopsida > Poales > Cyperaceae > Carex > Carex pumila. The sequence goes on from JARJHM010000423.1 coordinate 89,876, forward strand.
CATTTTTTAATTTCAAATCCAATTCATTATGAAATATTAAACCACTCAACTCATTGATTCGCAAGTTGGCTCAACTCATTAGCAGCCCTACCAATATCGGATCGGAAACTCTCAAAAGACTCCGATTATTTGCCTTAACCACACAACCAATTTTATTCGTCCTATCAAATCAAACGAATTCATGATACGACTCCTCCCTTCCGATCCGTATCTTCCCAGGTACCTGACTCAACGCAATTGAAACGAACGGTTCAGATTGTCTCAGTCGGTGGCGCGGGGGCAGTAAAAAAAAAAAAAGTAACGGCAGTAGCATTATTTGTGCTTTGAGATTCGTGCTAAGTTAAAATAACAATGATAGACCGTCCGTTTCAATTGTACTAAACCAGGTAACCCGAGGGTATGTGAATTCCCTTCCGACGGGACTCTGTTACAACTTACGAAGCCACTACCTCACTCCTCGCCCGTGCCACCTCCGCTTAAAGCTTTTTTCGTTGTTTTGACTTCTCTCCTCTTCACCAACCGATCAACGATGGCGTTAAAAAGAAAGGCAAGCAGCCAGCCCCAGTATTCCAACGATGTCGATTTCCGCTGCCCCACCCACGACGCGTGGCACACCGTGAAGCTCGCTAAGGTTGAGGGAGTTCTCCGCGTGATTTACGTAAACTTCTTCGATGAATTATACTATAGCGATCAATTTGAGAGCCTGTACGAGATTGAGAAGCTGCACGGCATGTTTTGCCTCCCGGCAAAACAGCTTCAGGATTCGCAATGCGGACAAGTTTACGAAGGAATGGTGGTGCTTGCCTTTCACGAGTTCCCGACTGGCGAGCTCTTGTTCCACGATGCAACGGTGGATTCTGTAAGTTGGTTTTAGCATTTAACAAACAATTTATTTAGTTTCAATAAGGTCATATACGTACGTAACAGGGGCGAAAAGAAATTTCATAATATACCTATCTCACTATGTTTTTGGAGAAAAATTATAGAAAAAATACTTATAATTTACAAAAAAAAATATAAAAAATATATATGGCTTATACTTTCTGGCTCCACTTGTTGATGCTCTAGTATGTTCAGGTAGTTACTGGTGCTATTTCCAGGAAAATGTAAAATAGAAAAGGTTCTTAATTATGTGCTATGGATAACATAGAGGGCTATGGTGCTACGACTCAATATTTGAGTTTTTAAAATTCTAACGGTTAATCTGAACTGTTTATCTTGTTCTCCGTATTAATATGTGTTTGGAGACCAAATTTTACATTTTTTGAAATTTTTTACTATTTTTTTAGCTAGATAAAGAATCACTTGATCTAAAAAATTCTACATCATTCAGATATTTAATTTTCTACATATCTAAAAAAATAGTAAATTTTTTTTTAAAATATAAAATTTGGTTTCCAAACACATATTAATATGGAGAACAAGATGAACGGTTTGGATTGATTATTAAGATTTTGAAAACTCGAATATTGAGCCGTAGCATCGTAGTCCTCTATGCTATCCATAGCATCAAAACCTTACTCTAATTTAAAATACCTTCACGTATTGTATAGTATGGCACTATGGCTTTAAATTGACTTTATGTTGATTTCAGGTTGATGATGACATTGGGCAGACCAAAGATAGAACTGGGACTCTAGGAGAGGAGAAGGATGTGTTGGAGGAACGATGTTGTTGGGCAGAGGCTAAGGTGGCGAGGCTGAAGGCAGAACATGCACGTGCAACATCCGCCTGGGAGAAGGAGAAGTCTAAATTCGAGGGGTATGTCGAGCATTTGGAGGGAGTTCTTGCTGAGGAGTTATACTTTCAAAAAGAAATAAAATGCTACGAATGTTTGCTTCAGGAACGCGATGCTCAATTGCAGATTTTCAGAGCTCAGATGCAAGTTGTAAAGGCAGAGAGGGAACAAGCTATTTTAGCGTTGTATGAGGTTGAGGCAAAGTTGAAGGGGAAAAGGTTCAAGGTTGACAAGTCTGCAACTGAATGGAAGATTCCTAAGCACCTCACTTTGCCTCCTTCAGAGACCGTGCTGAGTACAATAAGAAACAGCCAGGAATTTGCTCCCTTCCGTCGCCAGATTGAGAAGAAAATACGTGAACATCTAATTAATGAAGTAGCACAATGCAAGATCACCACTCAAGTAACAATGAAGAAGGTACAGTTTATATAGTCTTATTAGGACTGTGGGGGCATTAAGGGAAGATTTCAGCTAAAAGTTAGCTTATTGATTAATGATTTGGACTTATATAGAGGAGTTGGGCTAATATGACACTAGTGTTATATAAAACTAAATAACACCACATCTTAAACCCTTAGATCTGCTTTAAGATCCGTACAAAATGAAGTACTTGAACAGTAAAAGCGGATATTACGGATCTTAAAGCAGATCTAAGGGTTTAAGATGTAGTGTTATTAGTTTTATATAACACTAGTGTCATATTAGCCTAACTCTATATAGAGCTTTACAAAGCACTATTACAAATAACTCCTAGACTATTTCATAATGGCCTATTTACCGATAGGCCTCCCAAAACTATTCTAATATAATAAACGATAAACATACATAAATCTTAACATTTCCTCTCAAGATGGGCAAAAGATATCTATCAAATCTATCTTGTCACAAAACCTATTTAGATCTATTGAGTTAAGTCCTTTGGTGAGGCAGTCAGCTACTTGATCTCCAGTAGCTACATGACTTAGCTCCAATAGTCCACTTTTTAGCTTTTCCTTTATGAAGAACATATCGATCTCCATATGCTTGGTTCTGTCATGCTGCACAGGATTGTTGGCAATGCTGATCGCTGACTTGCTATCGTACTACAATTTCATTTTAGCTTCATGATTCACCTTAAGCTCTTCCAACAATCTCTTCAGTCACACCATCTTCGCAACTTCCAATACCATAGCTCTGTACTCGGCTTTTGCTGTCGATCTCGCAACAACTGGCTGCTTCTTGCTCTTCCAAGAGACCAAGTTGCCCCCTACGAACATGCAATAGCCAGCTGTGGACCTTCTGTCATCTTGGCAATTGGCCTAATCAGAGTCACAATAACCCTCAATGTTCATGTGCCCATTTTGTTTGAAAATCAAACCCTTCCCCAGTGCACTCTTCATGTACCTCAGAATGTGATACACTGTGTCCATATTGTTGGGTCCCTCTTTCATTACACTCATTTTTGTATCATTTGTAATTATCTTAGTTTTAGAGGGCCATTTTGTAATTTTAGCATATATGTGTAAAGCAAACCTTTTTAGTTCCCAGTAGCAAGAAAATTGGGGGTACTCTCCCCGACAAAAATCTCTCTTCTATTTCTATTCTATTTTTTATTTTATACCACTCAAAACCCTACACATATGACCCTTCCTAAGGTCATGCATATAACGGCTCATTACGCTCACGGCAAATGAGATATCGGAACGAGTATGTGTCAAATAGATCAATCTGCCTGCTAGTCTCTGGTATCTCTCACGAATAACTTGTTCTCCTGCCTTTGCACTTATCTTGGCTTTCACATCAATTTGAGAAACTGTAGGCCTGCACCCCAACATGCCTGTCTCTGTAAGCAAGTCTGAGACATACTTCCTTTGGGATAGAACAATCCCCTCTACTTCACGAGCCACCTCAATTCCAAGGAAGTACCTAAGCTGTCCCAAATTCTTCACCTCGAATTCCTTCCCTAATTTTTCTTTCAACTGTGCAATTTTTCTCTAATAATTCCCGGTAATGATCATATCATTAACACACACAGCCACACTCTTCCCCTTGCTCCTTTCTGCCTCATCCTAACTATCTCCATGATCAGGTCCTCCTCGGATAATTCTACAATAGCTTCTTTCTCTTCCTTTACAACCATCAGATTTGCCTGGTTGCCTCTTTTTCCACCTCTTCGGCCCCCATAGCAGTGTTCACAATTCTCAAACTGCCCCCTACCACCTGCATATCTCTCATTTGGTGACTTAGGGCAAACCTTGATCAAATGACCTGTTTCCCCGCAGTTGTAACACCTGCGAGTCTCCCCCTGGGCACCTGTCATACCTGATCTCGAGGCAGCCAAAGCTGATCGTGCACTTGGAGGTCCACTTGGCTCAGCATGCATCCTCATGCGAATATCCTCCTACATCATCTCAGCAATGGCATCATCACGAGATGCCAAGGTATTGGTCGAGACAGGTCACACGCGATTCCTTTACTTTCTTGATCCGATCCCTCGTATCTCTCGTAAAGACCCGATTGTGCTCCCTCAAGACCTGGATCCACCTCATCTCCTCATTATTTGCATGATATCATTACAAATTCTGTAATTATTCATGTATAATTTAGAATACCTTCATATACAGTATAGCATGGCTTTAAATTGACTATTATGGTGATTATAGGTTGATGATGTCCTTGGGCAGACTGGAGATAGCATTGGGAGTCTAGGAGTGGAGAAGGATGCATTGGAGGACCGATGTTCCCAGGCAGAGGCTGAGGTGGCAAGGTTGAAGGCGAAGATTGCAGATATGGAAGAACAAGCACGTGCAGCATCTGCTTGGGAGAAGGAGAAATATGAGTTGGAGAGGAAGGTTGAGTATTTGGAGGAAGCTCTTGCCGAGGAGTTATACTTCCAAAAAGAAACGGAACGCTACGAAGGTTTGCTTCAGGAGGAGCAAGCACGTGCAGAAGCTGAGGTGGCGAGGTTGAAGGCAGAACAGGCACATGCAGCATCCTCCTGGGAGAAGGTGAAGTTTGAGCTGGAGAGGAAGGTCAAGCATTTGGAGGAAGTTCTTGCTGGAGAGTTGTATTTCCAAAAAGAAAATGAACGCATTGAAGGTTTGCTTCAGCAACTCAATGCTCAATTGCAGATTTTCAAAGCTCAGATGCAAGTTGCAAAGGCAGAGAGGGAACAAGCGATATTAGCATTGTATGAGATTGAGGCAAAGTTGAAGGGGGAAAGGTACAAGGTTGGCATGTCTGCATCGGAATGGAAGATTCCTGAGCACCTCACTTTGCCTCCTTCAGAGACTGTGCTGAGTACAATAAGAAACAGCCCAGCTTTTGCTCCCTTCCGCCGCCAGATTGAGAAGGAAATACGTGAACATGTAATTAATGAACAACACAATGCAAGATCACCACTCAAGTAACAACGAAGGTGGTACAGTTTATATAGTCTTATTAGGACTGTGGGGGCATTAAGTACTGGTAATCTTTCTGGCAAACCAACCAAAAGTTTGTTGTTACCATTGAAGAGTTGTAACATGGGCACCAGAATGTCTTATCACAACCAGTCCATTAAGGTCCCATAACTGATAGCCAGATCATTAATGCCACATGAAGAAGAACAGCTTAATTACTCAATGAACATACTAAAATGTATCTACAATACTTGGATAAATTGTCAATGATACAAGCATTACAAATTGATTCATCCTTTTACCCTATTAAATTTACTCTACATCAAATTTTTGCTGCATCTTTATCAGTCATTGTTTCCTTTACAGGAAATATGAGGAAGGCCAACAAGATGCACAATCTCTTAAAAGATGATTTCAATCCTATTGAATGATTTTGTAAGCAGGTAGGTAGCTTTAGCAGATTGCATACTTGATGATAACATGTATGAACAAATCTTATCTATGAGCATGTTGTTCTGGCCTCTTGGATCTGATAGTATGTTGTTCTGGCCTCTTGATGATAACATGTTTTTCTTTTTTTGGCAAAGGTCTCTGTTTTAATGGCATCCAGGCTTCTTTATTTTCTTTTCTTTTTGATTGGCAGTGGCCTCCGTCTAGAATGGCGTTTAGGCTGGATGTCATACAAGAATCCATATCCTCTTGAGGTAACAGAATATTTATGTTTGGATCATGGAAGTCTGATAGGAAGCCAGGCCAATCCAGATAGAATGCACAGAACTACTTTAATAGTCATGCGGATTTTGATTGGATAGTACAGATCCAAATAAAAATATCTGTTACCTTAGATGATACAAATTTGCCAACAACGTGGATGACTTTTCATTTTTAGAAATCCCACAAAATCTTTTCCCATTAATAAAAATTAGTCTCATGTATAAGTATTAGTCTCATTTATAAAAGATGACCAAAATGTTTCTCATCGTTTATAGTATTTCTCAACTTCTACAGCGTTATCTATTAATATTTTTAAAATGAATATAATAGTTTAGAAAATTTGAAAACTTAAAATAGCATCTACGAAAATTTCTAGGGATGTTAAAATAGTCAAATATATATATATTTTTTGGTTTATAAAAATTCAACTAGATCAATCGAATAACAACCGAGCTATTTAAATCAAATTAAATTTTTTATTTGTTTAGTTGAACTGAAATACATTAGTAATATAATTGAAATAAATATCATGATAAAATTACACACATTGTTTAATTTCATACAAAATATGTAGATATTTTAAATCCAAATCAAAATAAAAAGAAGCAATGATTGAACCAAACAAAATATATACCATACTTGAATCATTATAATTTGGTTAGTTTGGTTTAGTTTGTTTTGAAAAATATAATTATGATATTAAATGAAATGATGTCATAACGAAAATGAATATGAAATTTAGGCAGCAAATTATAAATATATTAAAATAAATAAATTGGCAGTCGGAAAAATAAAAATATGTGCCGAACAGTCTATTGGACACACTTAAAAAAACTTGGCCAAAAATGCCTATTCAGCATAGAGTTATTACAGCAAAGTCACACTGTTTTCGAACAAAAATATGTGAAAACTTTTGAGATCAAATTGACATCTCGGCACATAAATCTGTGCCGAACAAACATCTCGGTACTTGGTTTTTCTAGAAATCAAATCACTCAAATTTGTTTGATAAATTTTTATTTTTTATTTATGGTTTATAAGAAAAAAAACCCCTCTCGGGACAAGTATCCGGAAATACCGCAAAAGATTTCCCCACTTTACGGTTTGAGATTTATTTTCAGCTGCTTTGAGATCAGGGGGCATTATTATTGGACTTTAAGATTCGTGCCAAATTAAAAAAGAACAGTATGGATCCACTAATTGTAAAATATTTGCTTTACATGAAGATGTGAATTCCCGAGTCCGCATTATCTGCATTAACTCAGAAGAGTTAATTCCACCACAATTTATAATTCAGATTTTCTTTAATATTAATATAGGTTTAATCTGCACGTATCTTAAAGCGGATCCAACGGTCCATATTAAAATTCTTTTTTGAGTTAATGCAGATGATACAAATTCCAAATTCACATCCCCTCAGGTTACTGACTGAGTACAATTGAATCGGAAGGTCTGAAATTGAAATTTTTAACTTGGCACGAATTTCAAAGCGCACATAATAATTGCCCCCCACCTCCATCCCAGCACCCACCAGATGAAACTAAATCTGGGCCGTCAATTTCAATTGTGTTGAGTTTGGTACCTGGGAGGATACGGATTGACGAATTGCTGAAGTTTTTTCATAAACCATAATTAATAAAACGTTTCTTAGGAAACCAATATGATTGATTTTTCTTAGGGAACTAATATTGTGATCTTTCTAGTAAATTTAGTTTATGAAAAGTTGTATCTATTTTTGAAAAAAAAATAATAACTTTTAAGTTATTTAATGATTGTTATTCAAAAAGATTTCTCAAAATAGATATAATTTTTTATAAATTAAATGTCTTAGAAGGATCACAATATTTTCCTAATTACCTAGAATTGACTTTTGAGCCGGGATCAATAACTCAGAATCTAAGCATTTTTATTTTTTTTCTAATAACATATAAAAAAATATATTAATTTTTCTTACGGCCGCAAAAAACCTGACCTGAAAAATATTGATCCGGATTATTTATTGCAGTATGTCTAATAAATCAAATTATATTGTATTTCATTTATTTTCAAAAAAATATATTCAACATTTCTAATATTTTAATATAAAAAATTTAAAAATTAAAAAAAAAATGGTTTTATAAAAAAAAAAAATTGAGACCGTGAAAACCCGTTCTTATAATTTTTGAAAAAATAAAAATCAATCATATTTATTCCTAAAAAACGTTTTATTAATTATAGTTTATGAAAAAAATTCCGAATTGCCCCCCGCCCGCCCCTCGAATCATCCGAAAACAGTGGTCGATTACAAAATTGTCAAAAATCAAAACGGACATCCGAAAACACTTTGATCAATTGTTAACCATGGCCATAAAGAGAAAGGCAACCAGTCAGCTGCAGCGCACGAAGGGTCTCGACTTCCGTTGCCCTGACCCCGACGATGACGCGTGGTACGGCGTCAGGCTCCTGAAAGTCAGGGAGGGGATACTCCGTGTCATGTACCTCGAGTTCCACGAAGAGTTCGACAAATGGTACCTCATTGACCAGTTCGAGAGCCTCGCACAGATCGACAAGCTGCTCGGAAGGTTTCGCCGCCCGGCTGAACAGTTGCAGGATTCACAGTGTGGCGAGGTCACACAAGAAATGATAGTGCTCGCTTGTGACACTTTCGGGGATGGCGAAATCTTGTTCTACGACGCTCGAGTGGATTCTGTAAGTTAGCTTTTGTTTTAAAGAGTTCAATCGATTTCTTTATATTGAAGGCCCTGGTCAAGTGGTCATAGGCTTTTTGGATCATCACTAGTGTCAATTTTTTGTTTTTGTTGTCTTTTTGAAAAATGTGAAAATGATGAGGTTTTTATTTGTGATTAGTTGGATTTGGGGATTTTGATAGAATTGTTATTTGTGTTTGGGGAAATACAGGAGTTGCTACTCTGTACCGTATTAGGTTGACCATTAATTAAAGAAGAGGATTCAAATGCCTCCATTTTTTGTGCTTTCAACATGTTTTTATTTTTAAAAATTTAATAACTCAAAATTTAGAGCTTAAAAGTCAAAATAAAACCGTTAGATGTGATCTATATTATTTTTTACTATGTGCTCATAAAAAATTATCACATTTCAATTTTATTTTTATGTGAATTAATAAGTTGAAATATCAATGTCTAAAAATTATTCACATTAGTATGTCATTTACATGCTCTTGATGACAACCAAAACAAAATTAAAATGTTATAAATTTTTACACATGCATAAATAAAATGATGTAGATCAATATCCAACTGTTTAATTTTGACTTTTAAGTTTTAAATTTTGAGTTTAATAAGTTTTTAAAAATGGAGGCATGATGGGGGAAAAAAATGGAGGCATTTGAACTCTCCTCTTAATTAAATTGTCTAACTTTCTCACTGACATCCATGCGAAGGCTACAACTTTTAAAGAATATTAGTTTTGTTATCGCAGAGTTGTATGTACCATCTAATTTCCATTAAAAGTTTGGTTACATCTCATTTGCATCAGACTTTTATAGTTGCTGTTCATGTATCCTTTTCGTTCTGTGTCAGCTTTTAATAATCAGTTTTGAATAAGGCACAACATGAAGTAGAACTAATGCTCATCCAAAAATAGTATCTTGTAAATTTGGTTGGCCAGAAATAGAAGCTGCTTTATATCATTTTCAGAAAAGAATATATAAGGTATTATGGTTACATCTGCAGCTAGGCAAGAGAACTTCCACCCAAATATAAGAACTCTTATACCTGTCTTAGTTCAATGTAGAAAACCAAAAGAGATCATAAAATTATAACAGAAAATTAAGAAAAATTGTACCATAAGCAATGCTGAACAGTAGTGTTGCCTATTTTATCCTGAATTTAGTAGGTAGACTAATCAAATGCGGTCTGTATGTGCTTCTTTGTTGAAATTCAGGTTTCCAGGTCACAGCACAAGTCAAATGGTGATTCAGAAGAGCAAGTGTGCAATTGTCAATTCCGTGTGACATGGACGCATGGTCCTGAGATAGGGAAGCATGCCACTCTGGGAGCTGAAAATATCTGCCTTATCCAGAAATCACCGATAGATGACCCAGTATTGGAGGACTTCATTGATAATGCAAGAAAATCTCTAAAGGAGCGGACAGAAAACTTGGATAGCCAAGGTCGGAATTCTGGCTTAAATCCTGCTGCTTCTTCCCATGGGGCTTCTCCAGATCCTGCTAGTGAGCTGGAACTGATAGATGTGAGCTCTTCTGATGGCTCCCATCACCATGAGGTACTTATATGACATTCACATTTAGAATTTGCTTGGCTTGATGTGCGGTATGGGTGCATTTAGGTTCACAGTGTGTTGCAGCTTCAATATTTATTTTACTTTGCTATGAGATGAGCTAAGCCGATTTTTTTAACCATAACATAAAAAATAATAATAATATAGACCTATACCATCATTTCTTTCTTATTACCAAAAGTACCGCAACTGCTGAATAATTTAGCAGTCAGAGTGAAATTAGTCAACATACCAGAATTGGATTTTCTTGAAATTATTTAATATGAAGCTTGAAATCATGAGTCTTTTAGAGAATCAAGAAATATCTGGATGCTGCACAATATAATGCCAACAGCGAAATCCAGAAACATTGTCATCCACATGAAATATTAAAAATCAATAGAAACATTGAAATCCTCAAAACAAAAATGAGGGAGGGTCACAGATTGAGGAAGACCCTCCAAATAATATAGCAGGTGAACTGCAAATTCTTACCGCTGCAAATTCTTACCTCCATCCCAGCACCCACCAGATGAAACTAAATCTGGGCCGTCGATTTCAATTGTGTTGAGTTTGGTACCTGGGAGGATACGGATTGACGAATTGCCGAATTTTTTTCATAAACCATAATTAATAAAACGTTTCTTAGGGAACCATTATTGTGATCTTTCTAGTAAATTTAATTTATAAAAAGTTGTATCTATTTTTGAAAAAAAAAAGATAATAACTTTTAAGTTATTTAATGATTGTTATTCAAAAAGAATTCTCAAAATAGATATAACTTTTTATAAATTAAATGTCCTAGAAGGATCACAATATTTTCCTAATTACCTAGAAGTGACTTTTGAACCGGGATCAATAACTCAGAATCTAAGCATTTTTATTTTTTTCTAATAACACATAAAAAAATATATTAATTTTTTTTACAGCCGCAAAAAACCCGACCTGAAAAATATTGATCCGGATTATTTATTGCAGTATTTCTAATAAATCAAATTATATTGTATTTCTTTTATTTTCAAAGAAATATATTCAACATTTCTAATATTTTAATACAAAAAATTAAAAAATTAAAAAATATTCTGTTTTATAAAAAATGAAAATTTAGACTGTGAAAACCCACAGTCTGAAAAATAAAATTTGAGACCGTGGAAATCCTACGGTCCTTATGATTTTTGAAAAAAAAAATCGATCATATTTATTTCTAAAAAACGTTTTATTAATTATAGTTTATGAAAAAAATTCCGAATTGCCCCCCGCCCGCCCCTCGAATCATCCGAAAACAGTGGTCGATTACAAAATTGTCAGAAATCAAAACGGACATCCGAAAACACTTTGATCAATTGTTAACCATGGCCATAAAGAGAAAGGCAACCAGTCAGCTGCAGCGTACGAAGGGTCTCGACTTCCGTTGCCCTGACCCCGACGACGACGCGTGGTACGGCGTCAGGCTCCTGAAAGTCAGGGAGGGGATACTCCGTGTCATGTACCTCGAGTTCCACGAAGAGTTCGACAAATGGTACCTCAGTGACCAGTTCGAGAGCCTCGCACAGATCGACGAGCTGCTCGGAAGGTTTCGCCGCCCGGCTGAACAGTTGCAGGATTCACAGTGTGGCGAGGTCACACAAGAAATGATAGTGCTCGCTTGTGACACTTTCGGGGATGGCGAAATCTTGTTCTACGACGCTCGAGTGGATTCTGTAAGTTAGCTTTTGTTTTAAAGAGTTCAATCGATTTCTTTATATTGAAGGCCCTGGTCAAGTGGTCATAGGCTTTTTGGATCATCACTAGTGTCAATTTTTTTTTTTGTTGTCTTTTTGAAAAATGTGAAAATGATGAGGTTCTTATTTGTGATTAGTTGGATTTGGGGATTTTGATAGAATTGTTATTTGTGTTTGGGGAAATACAGGAGTTGCTACTCTGTACCGTATTAGGTTGACCATTAATTAAAGAAGAGTATTCAAATGCCTCCATTTTTTGTGCTTTCAACATGTTTCTATTTTTAAAAATTTTAATAACTCAAAATTTAGAACTTAAAAGTCAAAATAAAACCGTTAGATGTGATCTATATTATTTTCACTATGTGCTCATAAAAAATTATCACATTTCAATTTTATTTTTATGTGAATCAATAAGATGAAATATCAATATCTAAAAATTATCCACATTAGTATGTCATTTACATGCTCTTGATGACAACCAAAACAAAATTGAAATGTTATAAATTTTTACACATGCATAAATAAAATGATGTAGATCAATATCCAACTGTTTAATTTTGACTTTTAAGTTTTAAATTTTGAGTTTAATAAGTTTTTAAAAATGGAGGCATGACGGAGGCAAAAAAAATGGAGGCATTTGAACTCTCCTCTTAATTAAATTGTCTAACTTTCTCACTGACATCCATGTGAAGGCTACAACTTTTAAAGAATATTAGTTTTGTTATCGCAGAGTTGTATGTACCATCTAATTTCCATTAAAAGTTTGGTTACATCTCATTTGCATCAGACTTTTATAGTTGCTGTTCATGTATCCTTTTCCTTCCGTGTCAGCTTTTAATAATCAGTTTTGAATAAGGCACAACATGAAGTAGAACTAATGCTCATCCAAAAATAGTATCTTGTAAATTTGGTTGGCCAGAAATAGAAGCTGCTTTATATCATTTTCAGAAAAGAATATATAAGGTATTATGGTTACATCTGCAGCTAGGCAAGAGAACTTACACCCAAATATAAGAACTCTTATACCTGTCTTAGTCCAATGTAGAAAACCAAAAGATTATAAAATTATAACAGAAAATTAAGAAAAATTGTACCATAAGCAATGCTGAACAGTAGTGTTGCCTATTTTATCTCTGAATTTAGTAGATAGACTAATCAAATGTGGTCTGTATGTGCTTCTTTGTTGAAATTCAGGTTTCCAGGTCACAGCACAAGTCAAATGGTGATTCAGAAGAGCAAGTGTGCAATTGTCAATTCCGTGTGACATGGACGCATGGTCCTGAGTTAGGGAAGCATGCCACTCTGCGAGCTGAAAATATCTGCCTTATCCAGAAATCACCGATAGATGACCCAGTATTGGAGGACTTCATTGATAATGCAAGAAAATCTCTGAAGGAGCGGACAGAAAACTTGGATAGCCAAGGTTGGAATTCTGGCTTAAATCCTGCTGCTTCTTCCCATGGGGCTTCTCCAGATCCTGCTAGTGAGCTGGAACTGATAGATGTGAGCTCTTCTGATGGCTCCCATCACCATGAGGTACTTATATGACATTTGCATTTAGAATTTGCTTGGCTTGATGTGCGGTATGGGTGCATTTAGGTTCACAGTGTGTTGCAGCTTCAACATTTATTTTACTTTGCTATGAGATGAGCTAAGCTGATTTTTTTAACCATAACATAAAAAATAATAATAATATAGACCTATACCATCATTTCTTTCTTATTTCCAAAAGTACCGCAACTGCTGAATAATTTAGCAGTCAGAGTGAAATTAGTCAACATACCAGAATTGGATTTTCTTGAAATTATTTAATATGAAGCTTGAAATCATGAGTCTTTTAGAGAATCAAGAAATATCTGGATGCTGCACAAGATAATGCCAACAGCGAAATCCAGAAACATTGTCATTCACATGAAATATAAAAAATCAATAGAAACATTGAAATCCTCAAAACAAAAATGAGGGAGGGTCACAGATTGAGGAAGACCCTCCAAATAATATAGCAGGTGAACTACAAATTCTGACCGCTGAATAGTTTAGCAGGTCTGCATCAACGGTTGTGGTATTTCTGAAAATATGCGAGAATGCCATGGATAAAAAAATAATTTCTAGCAACCCTGGTTATAGCTTTAGATGGAAGGTCATGGACGTAACAGGGGCTGTGCCCCATGATAATTGAGGAAGGCACCTGCTCTCTAGCGAAAAGAAACTTCACAATATATCCATCTCACTATACTTTTTGAGAAAAAAAAAATATAAAAATATACTTATCATTTATAAGAATTGTAAAAGTATGGTTTATACTTTCTGGCTCTGCCCGTGGACGCTCTAGCCTTTTTAGTACTTGCTGGTGCTTATTTCTATGAAAATGTTAAATAGAGAAGGTTCTTAATTATATGATATAAGTTGGATTTGGAATTTTAATCAGAGTTGCTATTAATTGGTTGCTTGCTACTTCTGTAATTGAGGACTACAACAACATAAGCAAATGAGTTTTGTTATATCAGACTCGATATGGAACACTATTTAAGAAGCATTTTATCTTGATCTATTGTACATACCTTCTAAGTTTCATTACATTGAATCACGTAGTCTCTGTTTATTATTCTAACTCTAGCTTGTAATCATTAGTTAGAATAAAGCCCAAATGTTACTATATTGTTAATTTTGTTGGCCTTATTAGGAGTAACTTTCTGTCATTTAAAAAAGGAAAAATGTTACATCTGCACATAGGCAAGAAAACTTGCACAAATGTAAAATCTGGTGCCGCAAAACTTGCATGCGATAATAAACAATAACACACTGCTTATTTGGTCTTTGAATTAACTTCATTACTCATCAAATGCAGTCTTTTAGTGCTTTGTTATACTTCTTAATTCTTAATTCGAAGAAAACTCTGGTTCCGCAAACCTTACATGCGATGATGAACGATACAAATGCTGCTTATTTGGTATTTGAATAAGTATATTACTCTTTAAATACAGTGTCTTAGTACTTTTTTGAACTCTGTGGGAACTGAAGATATCTGCCTCATCCAGGAATTGCCGGTAGAGGACCCGAGTCTGGAGGACTTTATTGACAGTGAACAAAAGTCTCTGGAGGACTGCATGGGAAATTTAGTGAATCAAGGTGGGAGTTGTGGTGTAAATCCTGCTACTTCTCACGAGGCCTCTCTGTATCCTACTAAATTGCGAGAGCTGATAGATGTTGACCATTCTGATGGCTCACCACAACATCAGGTGCTTGCATTATTTGAAACTTTCTTTTGGTATGGTTGCCAGCATGCATTTTTTCCTTTCCTCTTCCAACTGCCAAAACCTCCAATATATCACAATCAATCTTAGATATTTTTTAGTAGTTGTAACAAACTTTGGAACCTAAATTTTTCTTTGATATTTTTTAGTAGTTGTAGGGTTGTAAGTATTGTGATTCTGCTCTCTTTACCACCTAAGTAAGAGACAATAAGCACAATTCAATGTCTGAATTTTCAATGACAAGGAAGACAGCAAAGATGGATATGATTGTGAGCCGGTTGGTTAGAGCTTCATTTTTTTTTTTCATTTGAGAGAGACGAGATACTTCTTGTTTTTCTTAGATGGTACAACCGCCGCACAGGTATGAATGAGTGCAAGATGTGAGCTATTAGGGTTTTTGTATATTGAGCGGTTGGGATTTTGTGTGCTATAGCCTATGATTAGCCGCTGCCGTCTGATCAAGAGGGTAGTTTGGAGATAACAAAATGGAAACCCCTGCTATAAAAGGTTATTCCCTAAATAATTCTCACTTTGTTATACACTCCTCTTGAATTCTTAAATTCATTCCACTTTCTGTGATAATCCAATCTAGCTATGGTGATGTCTACGACAAGCAGCAGCGCTTCTACCAATACTATCTCCTGTATTATTTCCGGCCTGGTAAATTTCCTCTCTTCTATTAACTCTGATAATTTCCTCTTTCTTGCTTTCCCCTCTTTTGTTTGAGTTCCTGCTCCTTCAACCCTGTCATTGTCCCTCTGGACTCCTGAGAACCATCGCTATCTATTTTGTCCCTATGCAAAACGGGCCAGGGTTATGTTTACAACTCTGATGGGGCTTTATTTTGGGGATATTTGAATGAGAGCACGTATAACTTATTTTTAACAATACTTGCTATTTATGTCAATGGAAACCAATAACCTAAGTGTTCCACCAAACTCGATACACAAAAGGAAAGGGAAGCAAAAAGATAAATGTCAAGAGGTAGGATAGAGCAAGTGCAGCTATCTATTCTCTGCAAAATGGTTCCTTCTTTATTCCTGTTATAAATGATGTCAATTTATATATGCTTGTTATAATTGTTGATTGTAAATTCTTGTTGCTTAAACCCAAAATATTTTGCTGCTTTTCATATAGGCTGGAAAATATCTTCATTAAATGCAACAAAAGATTCAAACATCGTTTGATTGGCATTGAAATTGTGGGTCTCCTAAAAATAAAACAATCCCAATATTTGCTCTTTTTTTTTTTTTTAAATCCAGGAATGCTTTCGTATCATTGGACAAACAACAACCTAAGTATTCATTTTCTATTCCTGTCATAAATGATGCCATTTTATATGCTTGTTACAATTGATGATTGTAAATTCTGTTTTTTAAACCCAATTTTTTTTTGTTGATTTCAATAACAACAACAACAACAACCAAGCATTTAGTCCCAAACAAGTTAGGGTAGGCTAGAAATGAAATTAGTCATAAAACCAAGGTAGATAGTAATAAAAATAATAATAATAACAATAGTAGTAATACTAATACTAATTATAATACTAACAATATTATGCCTCCACTAAAAATCGTAGGGGTCGAAATCCTAAGCCCTACGTCTTGGACCCTGAATCAAAAGCCTTGAGACATAAAGCCTATAACATTACTCCAAAACCCTGATTCCTAGGTCATGGTTCCGGTACATGGATTGCTAACTTTCACGTGTTCCTATCCAAAGCGAACTCTTTGGATACATTCCATTCCTTCAAGTCCCTTTTTATTGCTTCCTCCCATGTTAATCTAGATTGACCTTTGTCTCTCTCTGTGCTTTTGAAACGACTTATAATTCTATAATGCATTGGTATTTCGGAAGGCTTCCATTGGAAATGCTCAAACCATCTCAAATGGTGTTGGACAAGCTTCTTTTCAATCAGTGCTATCCCAAACCTATCACGTGTATCATCATTTTTAATTTGGTCCCTTCTTGTATGACCACTAATCCACCATAACATACGCATCTCTGCTACACTTGCTTCTGGACGTGTTGCCTTTTAGTAGTCTAATATTATGCACCATACAACATCATAGGTATGATCGTCGTCCTATAGAATTTGCCTTTTAGCTTTTGTGAGATTTTTCTATCACATAGGATGCCAGATGCTTGTCGTCATTTTACTCACCCCACTTTTATCATATGGCTAATATTTTCATCAATATCATTATCACTCTATAGCATCGACTCCAAATATTGGAAGGTGTCCTTCATGGGCACTACTTATTGGGTCAAGGTGACATCTCCATTCTCTGACCTAACACCGTTGAGCTCTCACCTCATATACTCATTTTTAGTCCGACTAAGTCTAAAACCCTTTGATTCTAAAGTTTGTCTCCACAACTCTAGTTTTCTATCAACTCCTATTCTACTTTTTTTCAATTAGCACCGCATCATCAGCAAAGAGCATACACCAAGGAATCTCCCCTTACATGTCCCTTGTGACTTCATCCACCACTAGAGCAAAAATGTAGGGGCTCAAGTATGACCATTAATG
Source organism: Carex pumila (assembly GCA_033356055.1). Classification (NCBI taxonomy): domain Eukaryota; kingdom Viridiplantae; phylum Streptophyta; class Magnoliopsida; order Poales; family Cyperaceae; genus Carex; species Carex pumila. Next base: position 107,455 of record JARJHM010000423.1, read on the forward strand.
TAATCCTATCTTAAGATAAAAGTCTCTAGTTTCATTGTCTCATGTTTTAACACTGGTCATCGTACATATCCTTAATTGAGGTAACGTACTTTGTTATAACTTTCTTTTTTTCAAGAACTCACCACATGACCTTTTTCGGTACCTTGTTATATGCTTTCTCCAAGTCAATAAGTATCATGTGTAGATCCTTCTCATGCTCCCTATATCCCTCCATAAGGTGTCTTCTCAAGAAAATCTCCTCCGTGGTCTTCTTAAAATTAAACAATCCCAATAACTATGTTTATGAAAGAAAATACCTATTATTCACATGATATCATTACAAATTCTGTAATTATTCATGTATAATTTAGAATACCTTCATATACAATATAGCATGGCTTTAAATTGACTATTATGGTGATTATAGGTTGATGATGTCCTTGGGCAGACTGGAGATAGCATTGGGAGTCTAGGAGTGGAGAAGGATGCATTGGAGGACCGATGTTCCCAGGCAGAGGCTGAGGTGGCAAGGTTGAAGGCGAAGATTGCAGATATGGAAGAACAAGCACGTGCAGCATCTGCTTGGGAGAAGGAGAAATATGAGTTGGAGAGGAAGGTTGAGCATTTGGAGGAAGCTCTTGCCGAGGAGTTGTACTTCCAAAAAGAAAAAGAACGCTACGAAGGTTTGCTTCAGGAGGAACAAGCACGTGCAGAAGCTGAGGTGGCGAGGCTGAAGGCAGAACAAGCACGTGCAGCATCCTCCTGGGAGAAGGTGAAGTCTGAACTGGAGAGGAAGGTCGAGCATTTGGAGGAAGTTCTTGCTGGGGAGTTGTATTTCCAAAAAGAAAATGAACGCATTGAAGGTTTGCTTCAGCAACTCAATGCTCAATTGCAGATTTTCAAAGCTCAGATGCAAGTTGCAAAGGCAGAGAGGGAACAAGCTATATTAGCATTGTATGAGATTGAGGCAAAGTTGAAGGGGGAAAGGTACAAGGTTGGCATGTCTGCATCGGAATGGAAGATTCCTGAGCACCTCACTTTGCCTCCTTCAGAGACTGTGCTGAGTACAATAAGAAACAGCCCAGCTTTTGCTCCCTTCCGCCGCCAGATTGGGAAGGAAATCCGTGAACACCTAATGAGTCAACAAAACCCAAGATCATCACTGAAGTAACAATAAAAAAAAGGTGCAGTTTATATAGTCCCATTAGGACCATAGTGACATAAGTACTGCTAATCTATCTGGCAAACTAACCAAAAGTTTGTTGGTCCCATAACTGTTATGGGTACCAGAATGTCTTATCACGATCAATCCGTTAAGGTCCCATAACTAGTAGCCAGATCATCATAAATTCTCAATGGTATGAACATTTCAAATTAATTCATTTTTTTACCCTATTAAATTCATTCTACATCAAATTTTTGGTGCATCTTGAATAACTCATTATTTTGAGTTGTTTATACTTGGTATAAATAGGTGCATCTCCTTTGCAGGAAATATAATTATGTGAAACCAAGTCAAGAGTGCTTTGTACCTGCTCTGTTGGATAAGAGGAGGCCAACAAGATGCACAATCTCTTAAAAGATGATTTCAACCGTGTTGAATGATTTTGTAAGCAGGTAGCTTTAGTGGGTTGCATTCTTGATGATATCATATATGAACATATCTGATCTGTTAGCATGTTGTTCTGGCCTCTTGGATCTGATAGTATGTTGTTCTATATTTTATTTTTGTTGTAGTTGGTAGTTGTTTGGATAAAAGTTACATTATAGTAGAGACGAGAGATCATTTTGAATCAAAATTAGCACTAGCAATGAACACAAGTTAAATTCGGAATTAAATCTCCAGAAAAATAACAAACAATTTTTAATTTGCTAATCAGAAATACAAAGAAGAGGTTTCCTAAGTGCACAGCAAGCCTACAAATCTGAAGGGGCATTTTGTTCTTCTTCAAAGAACTGTTAATTGTGTTACTTCCAGTAGTTGTGAAGCATAACATGTCCCGTTCGCTCCGAGACAAGACAGGAAGAACTTGTTCTGTACAGGTCAATGGCTGTACAAGGGTGTTGTACCCTACACTCCGAGACTATTCTATTGCCCTAAGAGAACATTACGCATGTTACAACGGTTGTACCTTTTACACGGATTGTTCTTCCCTTGCATATTTGTGCTCGGACCAGTGTTGTAAATAAGAGTATGCGGTCGTCGAACAGACATGATACTACCAAGCGATTAATCGGTATGCGGTCGAATAATTAGAATTATGTGAATAATTTAACATTTTTATTAAATTTATGTATATATATCATAATTTATTAAAAATAATTTTTTTGACTCATTAAATTTATCAAATTAACTTAATTTAACTTAGTTTTACTATTATAACATGACACTATATTTATTTTTTTCTTAATGCATAAACACTTTACATGTGTAAGTAACACATTTATTTAATAAAAAAATAAATATTTTCAAATACTAATAACATATTATTCGAAAGAAATGAAACATTCAAACATAAAATTACTCAATTTAGTTTATGATAACAACTTAGTTTCATAAATAAATATGTCATACTAATTAAAAAAAAATAACACAATAATTAATTAATTTCAAAGTAAGTAAGAAAAAAAAACATATATATAAAATATTGAATATATGTTTAAGCACAAATAAACTACAATACATGAATTATAAAACTTATTATCACACACTATGACAAAAAAAAAGTCAATGTGAAAAATAAATATTCACTGGAATAAATTGGAATAAACAAAATAAACATGAATAAATGGACAACTAAACGGTAAAACGACTGTTTAATCGGAAAAAAATGGCTGATTAATCGTTTTCATCTGCAAACAAGCATCCAAGTAAGTGTATTCGTAAAGGTTTGATCGCTATTAACAATTAAATGAGTGTTAATACCGTTTTTTACAACACTTGCTTGGACCCATGCCCCGGCCCCGCTGCAGTTTGACTGGACGGCTTCATCTGAATCTCTTAAATCCTGGGATTGTTTTAAAACTCAACCGGAATTCCATTGCTTACACAAGCCTCGAATCCACAGCATAGTGGCTGACCTTTTGGTTAAGCAGGGTACGTTACAGGGGTGGGATCTTACTACTGCTATCTTGTAATGGTTTAACTTTCCCCAAACACTCATTGTATCAGACCTACGGGTTTTAAATGACAAAAAAATAAAAAATAACTTGTTCCATTCATGACGACTCGATGATGGTAGCCGGTAGGGATGTTGTTCGCTGGAGCTAGTCAAAAGGGAGATGTGGTGGCATGGTGCGCGGTCACAGCTTACTCGATGATGGTAGCCGGTAGGGATGTTGTTCGCCGAAGCTAGTCAAAAGGGAGATGTGGTGGCGTGGTGCGCGGTCACATCTTACAATGTTCCAATTTGTTGAATAAGTTATCAGGCCTGAGTATACCAAGGGAAATGAGCCATAAGAAAATAAGAACAGATTCTCCCGAAATTTTTATTAATAGGAAATATAATAAAAAAATACCCAGATTAGAGAACACTTTTGATTTTTTTCGAGATATAGGGAAAACGTTTTGATTTATCACGGCCTCTAGCCGTTATGGATTATCACGGCCAAAATTAACACTAATTACCGCACTTATTAAAAAAAAAAAATTCATGTCCGTGATTGATAATCACGGCCAGCATTTATGCATTATTAAAATGGACAAACTCAGATCTCATTCTACACGTGTCTGGACAAACTCAGATCTCATTCTACACGGTCAGATATTGCACTGGATTAGAATTCTGGCCGTGATTGATAATCACGGCCAGGAACTCATTTTTTTTTTTTTTTAATAAGTGTGGTAATTAGTGTTAATCCTAACCGTGATAATCCATAACGGCCAGAGGCCGTGATAAATCAAAACGTTTTCTCTATATCTCGAAAAAAATCAAAAGTGTTCTCTAATCTGGATATTTTTTTAATATATTTCCTATTAATAAAAATTTCGGCAGATTCTCTCAAGCATCTTAGCGCGCCAGGGCTAGGCGTCTATAGAAGAGTAGTGTGGCTATGGTCCATTATCCATATCGGTCGAGGCAGATTAAATGGGGATCAGATGGGAGAATTATGGTACAAAGCCGAAGGAGCAAGCGCAGTCTTTGCAAGATTGCTGTGTATAAAAATTAGCACTCAAATTATATTGATGTTGTCAGAAAATTGTTAAGCTCCCTAAAATGTTTCAAGATTCTCAAACAATAGCCGTTGGGTTATGTGCAATAGATTTGGGAGAGGGATTGCAGTGGCATAGGCCCCTATGATGGAAGAACAGAGGAATTAGTATCCTCTGCATTATCTCAAAATGAATCTTTTGGTTAATGTATCTGAACCGATCAGTTTTTGTTTTTGTTTTTTTTTTTTTTTTTGAGAAACTCTTATCGAAGTAATAATTATAATAAAATAAGCACTGGAGTTCTCCATTTCACAACAACTTGAGACAATTACATCAAGAATGATTCTTCTATTCCTGCCAATTCAGAGAATTACCAGTATCCGTTGCTTTGTTTTATTAACAGCTCATTAGGTTGTTTTAACTTCCAGTACAGCACTGAATGTAATCTTCTCTTTCAATTAATACAAAATACAGAGACTAAAATATACATGAGATATATATATTTTTTAAATGAAATGGAAGGCATTTCCATCATGAGCCAATGAGACCGGTGCTCTTTTGGATTGGAGAAATCAAAACGGTTGTAAAAAAAACGGCAGTTTAGGTCACGATCAAATTAATTGTTACGGATTATTTTTATTAATAAACTTATTATTTGTAATTAATTTTTCAATGATATTCAATTATTTACAATATTGCATACAATTATTTACAACACTATTTTTGAACCATCTGATATAATCGAGAGAAAGAGACAAAGAATCTCCAAATCCGAATTTTCTTATTTAGGACATCAATAAAGAAAAAAATAATTATATTCACCTCCACATTCCAGTCTCCCTTTGTTCCCGCAGCTACAGTAGATAAATGTTGTACTATGGTTCTTACTAATTATATGATTCCTCTTTCTCAGTCTCTGCACTTGTCCCGCGTCAACCTTCTACACTTGTTCTGCTTCAACCTTTGTAAGTATAAATACTTAGAAAATAAGAGATTAATATTTGTAAAGTAAGATATTAAAACTTGCATAAGTTGATATGATGATTTTCTTTTTCTAGTTTCTCAATAGTTCCTGAGTCAACCTTCCTTCAATAAAGCAGTAGAGACATTATATTCCCACATCAATCTTCCTATAAATACATCATTGCATAGATATCAATACTTATAAAATAAGATATTAATATTTTGATGTGTAGCTTGATATGATCAAACGCCTAAAAATTAAACTTTGTACAATATATACACACATATATAAATATTTCTGTGCATATTTATAAATATTTTCAATACTTGATATTAATATTTTCAAACGTCATTTAGTTGTATGTAAAATAAAATTAAGTATTACAATCCTCCATATAGTTATGACAATATTAATATTTTTAGAAACATATATAGTCCTCGCGATTCCTCTCTCTCATTTAGTTTGAATGATCCTCCATAGATATTTATTGTATGAGATAGATTAAAAAAATTAGTTGAGAAAATTATTTATGTTAAAATATTATTGTACATAGGTATAAATATATTTTTGTACATAAGTGTAAATATATAAACATTTATAGATATTAGTACTTAAGAAATTGTGCGTAAATGATACGAATTATGTAAAAAAAAAATGGTGAAAAAACGGTTCATGAGTTATAAAGTTAATGTACGGATAACAGTGCGGGTCCGGAGATAAAAGTTGTGGGGACATTTATCAGCCTCCAAAAAGATGGGTCGCCGGCCCCCCCAAATCATCGGAAAACCGTGTTATAAAAGCAGAATCTCCTCACTGCCTTAAAAACACTCCCCTACTAGCCAATTGTTCCGTAATCATGGCCATAAAGAGAAAGGCAACCAGCCAGCTCCAGCGCACGAAGGGTCTCGACTTCCGTTGCCCCGACGACGACGCGTGGTACGGCGTCAGGCTCCTGAAAGTCATGGAAGGGATGCTCCGTGTCGTGTACCTCGAGTTCCCCGAAGAGTCCGACAATTGGTACCATAGTGACCAGTTCGAGAGCCTCGAACAGATCGACGAGCTGCTCGGAAGGTTTCGCCGCCCGGCTGAACAGTTGCAGGATTCACAGTGTGGCGAGGTCACTCTAGGAATGGTAGTGCTCGCTTGTGATACTTTCCAGAATGACGGAATCTTGTTCTACGACGCTCGAGTGGATTCTGTAAGTTAGCTTTTGTTTTAAAGAGTTAAATCGATTTCTTTTTATGGAAGGCCATGGTCGTAGGCTTTTCAGCAGGCGTAATTTTTTTATTTTTTTATTTATTATGATTATTTTTTATCTTTTTGAAAAATGTGAAAGAGATGAGGTTCTTATTTGTGATTATTTGGATTTGGGGATTTTGATAGAAATGCTATTTGTGTTTGGGGAAATACAAGAGTTGCTACTCTGTACCGTATTAGATTGACAATTAATTAAATTGTCCAACTTTTGCACTGACATCCATTTGAACTTTGAAGGCTACAACATTTAAGAATATTAGTTGTACCATAAGCAATGCTGAAGAATAGTGCTGCCTATTTTATCTCTGAATTTTGTAGATAGACTAATAAAATGCGGGCTGTATGTGCTTCTTTGTTGAACTTCAGGTTTCGAGGTCAGAGCACAAGTCAAATGGTGATTCAGAAGAACAAGTGTGCAATTGCCAATTCCATGTGACATGGAGGCATGGTCCTGAGATAGGGAAGCATGCCACTGTGAGAGCTGAAAATATCTGCCTTATCCAGGACTCACCGATAGATGACCCAGTATTGGAGGACTTCATTAATAATGCAAGAAAATCTCTGAAGGAGCGGAGAGGAAACTTGGATAGCCAAGGTCGGAACTCTGGCTTAAATCCTGCTGCTTCTTCCCATGGGGCTTCTCCACATCCTGCTAATGAGCCGGAACTGATAGATGTGAAGTCTTCTGATGGCTCACATCACCATGAGGTACTTCTATGATGTTCATATTTAGAATTCGCTTGGCTTGATGTGTGGTATTTGTGCATTTAGGTCCACAGTTTGTTGCAGCTTCAACTTTTATATTACTTTGTTTTGAGGTGAGGAGCTGAGCAGATTTTTTTTATCCATAACATAAAAATACTAATAAATTAAACCTATACCATCATTTCTTGCTTATTTCCAAAAGAACCACAACCGCTGAATTATTCAGCAGTCTGCATGGGGGCAGACCCGCTAAACTGTTTAGCAGTCAGAGTGAAATTAGTTAGCTAACCAGAATTGGATTTTCATGAAATTATTTAATACGAGGCTTGTAATCATGAGTCTTTTTGAGAATCAAGAAATGTCTGGATGCTGCACAAGATAATGCCAACAGAAAAATCCAGAAACCTTCTCACCCGAATATTAAAAATCAATAGAAACATTGAAATCCTCAAACTGAAGTCAAATGAGGGAGGGTCATGGATTGAGGAGGGAGATCTGCCAAATAAATTAGCTGGTGAACTACAAATTCTGACTGCTGAATAATTTAGCGGGTCTGCATTAGTGGTTGTGTATTTGGTGCAATGTGAACAATCAAAGGAAAATGAAAAGAAAAGAAAGGCATTACATTATATCAAGTTTTTTCAGAATGTTTTTTCATAAATTATTGAGAAGGATAATATGCAACTTTCATCCTTGATCAAATTAAAACATGGTTTCTTGAAGACTTTCTGACTACCATGTGCAGGAAAATGGGCAATCTTATGAAGTTACCATGCCGCAGAATAAATCTGGAGGTTTGAGTTCCTTCCTCTCTTTGTAAGGAAAACTGTAACCAAAAGATTGTTCTACCAGCTAGTGATGTTGAGTTGCATCGATGGCTCTGTACCTAATCAATATCTAGCTCAAGCTGCAAACTTGATTGAATATTGTCCAATGGAACTAAATCTATTTACTGCAATAAACACTTGATTCAGGGAGTGTTGGTAAAAAGGGGTTTAATCCTTCTTGATTAAATATTAATGTCATTTCTCGTGTTTTTGATATTTCTGCAGGGGAGGCCTCAACAGAATTGGCATCTAAAGGGCTGACAACTGCACAAAAAGAGTGTGTCTTCTTTTGGGTAGACAATATGGACAAAGACATTAAACCACCTAAAATTGCCAAATTTCTACAGAGGGAGTTGTCTGTGTCTTGTCAAGTCGTGCTGTTTCCTAATCTGTTCCTTGACAACACATGTAGTGGAGCCATCTATGTGCAGTCCAAGGAGCATGCTAGGCGGGTGTTGAAGCTCCTGAAAGACCCCAACAATATAATTGTATCCTTGAAAGGAAGGTGCAAGAATTGTTTAAACACACTCAATATTACAAATTATTTCTTATTACACTTGGCAATTTATCCTTTTGGTTTTTTGGAGAAGCGCTAATATATGTTGGTGTTTTACTGTTGATATGCAGACCTTGGGTGTATAATAAGAAGTGCTGTGGCATACTTAATTACCCAATGCCATGGCAGGAGGTTAGTTATTTTATTTTATTTTTTATTTTGGGTCCATAATTTATATTTCCGTTCCAAAGCAGTGGTGGTCTATTTAATAAATTGGTCCTTAAATATATCATTGCCTCTCTTTCTTATCTCATGATTCTCCATGAACCTTTTTCTTTTTCTTGCCGCTATCATTAATATAATCATGTAAAGTGGCATATATATTTTGGTACTGTACTGATGAAGCAATGCAGGCCACTGTTGAAGTTTGATAAGAAAATTCAGTTTGTATTGTTTGTTGGTACAGTGGCACCTGAAGTTTTATGATTCTTTCTGGTGTGCTAAAATTAAAATATATACTTTGATACCAATGCAGAGTCATACATACTGGTATGGGTACCAGATTTTCAAAATAGTAGCAGTGCTTTATGGTCAGATCATCAACATCAAGATATGAAGAAATACATTAAGCATTGCACATCATTTATTAATTGAGTTTGTATTGCAATTAGTGAATGAACTTGTATAAAATCTGTAATATGTAATACTGCTTATGGAAAAAAAAAATATGGTAATGGTGCGAGCATTTTAATTGAAACCTTATCCCGGTGAATTCATTCTGCATGGTTTTTGTTGTCTTTAGTTGCCTATTATTGTTTATAGTTAAATTAGAATTTTCTCCTTTGCAGGTGAATCTAGAAACTGAAAACCAAGACGATGAGATCAGAGTGCTTCGTCCTGGATCTGAAGGATATGAGAAGGCCAGCAAGATGCATGAACATTTCAAGGCACATTGTGACAGTATTGAAAGGCTCAAGCAAAGTCTTAGATATGAGTAGAAGTTATGCAATACCTTAGCAAATGGATCAAGGTCCCTATCTCATTCCCCCAAGTGAAACCTTCAGTGCTTGTATAGTTAGGACTGGAAGGACTTCTAGGCAGCTTTATAACTTGTCGCTGTTAATTCATAATTCTGACTGATAAATTAGTTTTTTTTTTTTTTTTCTCTTTGTTTCTTAAAAAAGTTGGTTATTTAGTAAATATCATTTTCAAATCTGGCCTGGACATATGTAATATTCTCTTAAATGCTTGTCTTCCTTCTTTCTTCTTCATGTGTTCTTATACGAGAGTGCGCATACTGTTTCTAGACTAAATACAAGCTTCTACATGGTTGACGGTGAACCAATTTAGAGGTCTTACACAGTTTCTCAAAGGCAAATCATTAAACTAAACTAAATGTGGGACGTTTAGTAAATTTTAGCATTTTTTTTTTCGAAAGAAAGATGAATATCAAACTTTCAAATTTCATATCTTTATTATTATAATTAAACATTTTTCTCATTTAAATTTCGAATTCATTAAGTATTGTATATCATTTATATCACTGTAGCAGTGCTTTGTGAAGATGCGATTGTGGAGTGCAGTAGTTGGAATGGCCACTGAAAGTAAATTTAGGTCATATGAGTATTGGAGTTGTGTTATGCGTTTTAAAACATATCTAAACTTCAGCTAAAACCTAAATGATCAAAATACCTCTCTTTTGACATATTTTTTTTTTTTTATAAATAAAATATGAATTGATGTTTAAACATGTTTTCTCAAACATAAATCACATAAATGACATGTCTCATGCATTTTCACATGTTTTAACATATGAACGCACATGCACATGCACATGCACATGCACAGATGTTTCAAATATATGTCCAAATCATGTCTAAATCAAATGAAAACCTATCAAATGACCAAATGAACCTTACATAAGCCCTCCTTTAGCCCCAATTACTCGGTTTATACTAAAATAGACGTAAATCCTGAAATGAATAATGTATTTAGCATGTACCCAAAAGGTCTACTGATGTAATTAATAGTGGGGTTTGCGCCCGTCGGAAGTTAAATGTCCCCGCAATGAAACAATAAAGCCCCGACAAGCTGATCATGAATCGTAGGTCTATCACAAGGATGAAACTGAAGGAATGTTGAGAGAAGTTTTTGAAACGAACAAATACATACTTTATTCACATATAAGTATAGTAGATAGTACGAGAATGGAACGAATTCATAGCACCTTCTGTTGAACCCGGATCAAAAGGGCTTGAGAGAAATAGCGAAAGAGGAGATTGAGGAGTGGGATCCAAAAACACTGGAGGGAGGGTGGCACGAAGACGGGGGCCGGGAATCGCCTTATTTTTCTCGACTCTCAAAGCAGCGCGCTCTTTTTTCAAGCTCGAGTTCTCTAGTCTCTACTTTCAGCTCATAGTCTTTGAGCGAGTTTAGCATCACAGCAACATTTGTTAACTGGCCCAAAATTGTTGTCGGACCCCGGTTGGGCTTAGTGACACTGGCCCACTATGAATTTCATTACTTTGCAAATTTGCGGTAGTATCCTACGATAATTTACCATTTTACCATACTCTACCCTGAATCCCGAACAAAAGCCCGGACAATCCCAGTAGCATTCTCAGTCAGCGCCTCACCATGAAATCCCAGGCCCCGATACGCCAGAGATCCGATCAGCACGCCACCGCCGTCTCCGGCGTGGCCTCGTCGGAATCCGCTTCCCTGGATCCGCTCTTCCACGTCCTCCGCGTCGTCCCCTTCTCCTTCCTTCGGGCTCCACGCATCCGCCTGAAGGTCCCCACCTCTATCTCCCTTCCCTCGCCGATGACCGTCTTTTCCCTCATACTCCTCACCTACTTCGCCGTCGTCTCCGGTATCGTCTACGACGTGATCGTCGAGCCACCTGGCATCGGCAGCGTTCAGGATCCGATAACCCACGCTGTCAAACCTGTAGTGTTTCTACCGGGTCGGGTTAATGGACAGTACATCATTGAGGGGCTGTCGTCTGGATTCATGTTCGTGCTCGGTGGCCTTGGGATTATCTTCATGGATCTCGCTCTGGATCGGAGCCGGGCGCATAGTGTGCGTGTTTCCCTTGCTTCATTTGGGATTGCTGCCGTTGTCATCTCCTATGTCATGTCCATGCTTTTCATCCGCATTAAGATCCCTGGCTACCTCTGGTGAGGTCTGATTACTCTTCCTTTCTTTTGATCTGTTCGCAAGATCTGTTTGTATTGGTAATGACAGTCAGTCTAACTTTTGTTTTTTATATCTATTATTTCTTTTCAAAATTTTACCCATGAGAGGGGCTTGTTATGCTGAGTTGAATAACTATCTGAGATTACTAGATCTGGAAGTAGGATTTTTTTTGTTGTTTTGAGTAATTATCCATGGTTATATTATAAGACCTGCTTTTGGTGTCTGGATCAGAACTTGAATTGCCACTAGAACTGTTGCTTTGTTGAGTGATTTTTGGTGAATTATGCTATTCACTTCCATTTTGGAACGACCTAATTTATTTATATTTTATTACACATTAACTGCCATGTACTGTGCTGTGGTTGTGCCTAAGATTGAAGCCTCTCCAATCTTGCATCATCCATCTATTGTAGTCAGTAAGAATATTCTGATTGTTTATTTTTAATATTTTAAACCACTAAAACCTGTTTGGACTGCTGTATTCTTTGGTAGGTTTATACGTAATAAGGTATTTTACATTGTTGCACTGGTTCAGATGGTGAAAATAACCTCATGGTTATATAGTAGGTCAGGATTGGTTGGAAGTTGACTAATTACTAGAGCACTTCTAGTGTGACCTAGTTGGGGGGGGGGGGGGTGGTTGTGGCGGCCTCGGAGTTTTGGTTACAAGTCAGCTTAATTTCAAAATAGTTGACCCATTTTCTCTTTAATCAACTTGTTTCTTTGAAATTTCTGCAATAAGCAATGCACAACCTTAATCACTCCGCATTTGACTTGATTCCAGTCTGGCCATTATTAATTGTATATCTAAATTGGAATGAAGGGACTTATTTATTCCTTGATTTGTCACCAGTTTTTTTTTCTTTTGTTTCATGCAATATGGGATCGTCATAACCAAAACCAATTCTGTATATCAATTATCATTTAACTTTAACCTGAAATCACTAAAATAACTAAAAAGATATTATTTTATTTAAGTAATATCATGTTTCATGTTTTGGGAGCTACTTTGTAGTTTTTTACTGTCACCAGCTTAGTCTTTACCATTGATCAGGTAATCTCTTTACTTCTTAATCTATGTGAAATAAATATTCAAATAACATCTGCTCATTGGTTTTGAAAACAAAATTGGCATATCATGTATACCTCAAATAAAACAGTTCATCTTTTAAATAAAATGATCATATCTATTGCACCTAATGAAATTGTGCAAAAGAACAAGATTATTGGAAATTTGAGGGTTAATTTAGTCATTCTATTATTATCAGTCTTACTTGGTAAGGATGAACAATTAGTATGCAAGGGATCGGGGTGACTGTTGAAAGTTGCTATTGTATCTGTTTCATTTCTTAACATGATTTCCCATTTGTTAAAGGTGTGGGGCTCGGTTGGGATTATGTTATTATTAAAACTAGAATCTCATGATGTTTACATACCGGAGCTAAAGAGAGTGATGATTAATAAAACAAGGCATCACTGGGGTATAAACTGTTGTAATCAGTGTTGTGGTTTAGTGAATCTTGTTTAAATTGCATAGGAGGCATGGAAAGTTAAATTCATAAACTCTAGCACAGATATCTACAAATGTTTATGGCTGTAAAGCAGTAGTAATAAAGATACCAATAATATTAATCTACTGAAGAATACTGTCCCCAATAAAGCCATTCATATTTTGGTTTGGCTCCCACATATTCAAGTTTTTATGTTGGATTAGGTGAAAATATCTCACAATTTTTGTTGCCTAAAATTTGGATTTGTGATATAAGTTTTTGTTCATTGGTGCTGCATGTGTCATAGCAGGTAATTATGCAGCTGGGTATTAAGGTTCGGTTAAGTTTTATACTGGTACAAGCTCAATGCTGGGAAATTATTTGAACGGAGTATATTATCTTCAAGGATATGACCATCTCCCTAAATTTTGAAGGTGGGATGGAGTTTTAGATTGATAAACGTTAAATTTTACGTCCCCAAAATTACATAGTACAGTAGTTGAGGAATTGTCTAGGTATCACTGTTTCATCCTATCCCCTCTTTTCCAAATGGCATTCTAATTTTTGTGATTTTGGTTATTGAGCAAGTCATCAAGATTGGAAATTTGATCATATGGCCACAAATGTTCCGCTCCCTGCCAGTTACTTTTTGGGTCCGCAAATTTCCAATGTGTTTCAGGCCAGTGTTAAAATTCGTTGAAATTTTTAAAGCTTAATTACAATAATGATTGCAAATGAAACTTGTTATTGTTGAATAATTTGCAAGTGCAATAATGCAATGTGTGTGTGATCTCTGCAAAGAGTAGAACTAGGGTGTTCTTAAGTTCACTAAATCCTTTGGTGAATTCAAGTCTAAAACCTGTCAAATTTATTTTAAATGATGAATTCGAACTGTTAAAATCAGTCTACTTTATGACTGATGCGTTTACATGTGAAAATTTTAAATATTCGAATTAATTTAGTATAAAATCAAGTGGTTAAACTTAGAAGGTTAATAAATTAATTTTAATGCATTTATTTTTTTAATGTTTTTTGGCTGATTGATTTTATACTAAATTAATTTGAATGTTTAAAATTTTCACATGTAGACTCATCACTTGTAATATAGATGAGTTTTAATGGTTCGGATTTATCATTTGAAGTGAATTTGACGGATTTTAAATTTGAGTTCACCAAGAAACTTGATGAACTTAAACACCCTAGTTCTACTTTTGCAAATACTAAATAGATTGTTGATTGAAATGTGGCATGTAAAAAGAGATTTTAAGTGCTATTTTGCTCTAAAACGCAAGTCTACCTTTTGCGGGACGTGTCATTATGGGAACCCGAATTACTTGAAACTTGAAAGACCAGCTTTTTTCACCTGCTTCCTTGTCTGCTTTCATCAAATTTACATCAAACACGTATTAACTCTTAACATAAAGCAAACTGGGGGTGGGACCTGTTTGTTAGCAGTGAATCTATTTTGCATCTTGTCTTGTCTGGCTATGCTGCCGCAGGGTAATTAGCTCACATGCTTCAGCTGCTTAATATAATTTATCCCGGCAAAAGCGTCTGTTTACCAACTTAGGCCCAAGCTAGTTATATGTGGGCATGTGGCACTGGTGATTGGTAGCTGAATTTTGTTGATCATTTCAGTAATGCGTCAGGGAAGGCCGGAGGGGTCCGTTTAATATGGTAGAAACATATAGGAAAATTGAGAAAAGTAGCAAATATTTTTCGATCAATGTTGTTTGATTTATTAGAAAATAAAGAATGTGAAGAAAAAAAGCTTATTTTTTCAAATATTGTTTCCTCCAAATTTCTGTAGGAAAACACAAGAAACATGATTCCTAAAAAAAAAATATTCAAATTTTTTGGTTTCCTTTCTTTTTCCACACATCAAAAGGGTCCATAGAAACATTTCTCAAACCTTGTTTAAGAGCAGGAAAAAAACAATACTTGCGTATTTAATTCCAAAAGAACCAATGACCATGACCCTCAAAGGCCTCATTATCCAGTGCCCGGTGGCAGTGGATATATACTTGTAAAAGGTCCTTGTGGGTTGTGAGGAAATTTTTTTTTTCTTTTGATCGAAATTAATAAAAAGGTAGAGAGAAAAGTATAAAGAGTATGAATATTTTAATATTGATAAAAAAAACGGTACAAATTCTACTGATCTAAACAATTAAAAGAGTTTAATAGATAAGAATTCTACCTATGTAAACTCCAAAAAAATAAAAAATAAAACACACTTTAGATCAGTAAGCGTTATACCATTCTAAAATCCAACGATATTCTATAAATAGAAAAAAAAAAAAAAAATATATATATATATATATATGTTAAGACCAGTTAAATTCTTACATATCTACACTCTTTTGAATTTTAAGATCACTAAAATTTGTGTAGATCTTTCTATTAATTTTAAAACCCTTGTACTTCTCTCTCTAACTTTTCATTAATTTCTAACCAAAAAAAATTCCCGGGTTGTGAGGTGCCTGGGAGTATGCGTTCCATCAAAACTAAATCCAGCTAATCTATTTCAGGAGAGACAATATGCACTTAAAGGGCACGCCTGAAAAGGATAAATGGTCCTATTGCATCTTGCACTAGCAGAGAGATTTAAGTCAATAGCGGTCTTGTTTGACAGTTCGAGGATATATATATATATATATATCAAAGCGAGAATATGAGTTGACCTTTTCAAAAGGGACACAAAAGAGTACGTTTCGTGCTATCTTTTAAAATTGGTCACTATGAAAAGATGATGTTGAATCCAGCTTGGTAGTGTGAGAAACCAACACATCGTGCAAGTATTGGTCACAGTTCATCCATTCAAAATAGGCAACAAAAGCGAAGTATATTAAACCACAAACTAGAACAGAGTTCATTGGGAGCATTTAAGGCCCGCCACAATTCTTTTTTTTAACAAAAAAAAAAAAGGAAGGAAAATAAAATAAAATTTAAACAAAGGATCTTTCTCTTCTGCTGCTTCCCTTTTGCCTCCCACTAAATCTTTCCACTATGGAGCATAATCTTTGCACCATGCCTTCATCATGGGTTGTAAAGCCCAAACACACATTGGTTTAAGCTAGCTACATGATTGCAAACAGCTCCTCGTATCAGATTTCAAGAAAAAATACTCTGCTTACCTGTCCGTAATCCTTAGGTCAGAAACGCTTTACCCCAGCCCAAGGAGCAAAGGGAAAGTTTAGACAGGTAAGATAAGTATTTTATCTCTAACAAAAACGCAAAAATCTCTGTTTTTCCCCTGTCATTTGTCTGAATTTCGAGCACCGAGCTTCTTCACCTCAACCTTAAGCGATTTCAGATACCTCACCGCTTCATCGAGCACAGCAGGAGTGTCCATTTGGTCGCCACCGGGAATTATTCCCTTCAGTGTTCGCACCATTTTCTTCATTCTCTCCTTTTTTTTCTCCTTGCTGCCCGAATTTGTTGCTTTAGACGAAGAACATGAGGAATCAGGTGAGCTCCCATCCCACGAACCTGGTGTCCGTCCAGTGCTCACTACATCATCTTCTTCTCCGTCCTCTGAGCTCAACAGTGCATCGATTTCTGCGGTATCCTCTTTATGCGGTACCGAGTACCCCTCCTCTTGGTTGTAATCCCTACTCTTGCCGGCTTCATATGCATTAGCCCCGTACATGTCAAAGCTTGAGGAACCAAACTTTTGGGCTAGAGAGGGGTGAAACATGACCCGGCTTTTGTGGTAGGTCTGATCAAAGATTACAAAATTCTTCGGGTATATCTCAGAGGACTGGAACTCGACTTGGTTGATCGGAGCAGGAAAGTCATGCTGCATCCTTCCTGCCATGGGATCATTGTAAGCCGGGATTGGCGGGGCACCTCCGTTGGAGTAGTAAGCCCCGCCCATGGGGTCAAAACCGTAATTCCCCATGTCATAACCATGTGGAGGGGGGTTCCCTCCAAAATATCTCGGGTCTCCTTGCATTTGATTGACCTTTTTGTGGTACAAGAGAAGAATGCGATGAAATGGGATTGTTCTTGGTATGGAAGTTAGCAAGTGTCTTGGCTTGAAGCAGAGCTGTAATTTTATTTTTTTTGTTTTTGTTGAAAGCTGTTCCTTGTTCGGTCAAGTGTATTCCCCTAATTCCTACTAGTGTTGTTAAGTTGGGTAAATCTACGTAACAGGTTTGAGGAGCTGACGGAAGTATTCGTCCTGAAATTGTAAAGAATTTTAAGTTGGAGAGAATGAAACAACCATGAGTATCAATCAAAGAGAGCTCAATTTTGTCAAAGATTATATATAGAGCTCAACCAATATACACTTTCATGTTTAGTCTTTAGACAAACAGGGTACACAATAGTTCATAATATAATAATTATATCCAATGACTTGATAGCTTTAGAAAAGTAATCTAGTTTTATTATTCACATATGGTTTTCATCATTCGGGCAAGGTGAAGCATGAGTAAATGTTTTCTCCTTTTTGGTAACAATGCTTGGAAATTAAATTGACTACTTAGAATTAAAAATATGTCATTGCTCATGCTGGCCCTATAGCTGGGTCCCATGATTCATTTTGCATAGTTATATGGTGACTTGCTAAGAATAAAAAATAATCCATAAAAAAAAACTAATTAAACTCTTTCTGGCTCTTTAGTACAATTTCTTACATGTACAAACTTGAAAATCATAAACCTGAGTTAAAAACTGTAAAAAGCAATTAAACCAAAATCTTTTAGCAACATATGGACATGTCCCCTAATTAAATTTACACAAAGACACAATGACAGATGATTCTTTCAAGTTTATATACATTAATAGCCAATGACATCCTGTACTATATTGCCAATGTAATTAGAAACATAGAAAACTTGATACATTAAAAAAAAAAAAAAAAAAACAATAATCTTTAAGTCTACTTTCCTAAATTTACTGGAGTATAGTAATTGTTTTACTTTTTTGGCATGAATAATGAAGACAATTTAGCATATCGAACTCCATTGAAGTTTGAAAGCAGTAGAAAGTTTATGGTAGATTTTAGAACTTAAAAACTAAACATGCATGCATGGCCCAAATAAAATCAATAAATTTGAATTCATTTATCAAATCCTGATAAGAAAACTATAGTTTCTTTATGGATATGTCCTTGTGTCTCTTTAAGAGTAAATTTAACATTTCAACCCAACAACCAACAAAAAACTAGTTCAACCAACAGAAGCAGAGGATTTGCAGAAACAGAACACACTAACAATTCAACCTATGCTTATAATTGCAAGAGAGCCAAGAGAAAAAAAATGTAATAGCATGCGAATGAATGAGTACCTGACAAACTTGCATAGGTTGGCAGCAAGCGATAACTCTCTTTCTCATAAAGATTTCTTGAATCGTCTCCAATGCATGTAACTTGCTCTCGTATACGCCAATGTACATTATCAATCCCCACACACCAAAATATATATACCCAAGCAATTCCCGCAGCAGATGAAACTAGTCACCAAATTACCTGTCATGAAATCAAACCACAAACCAAATGAATAATTAGCATGACTCGTAAAGTATCAATCAAGCAAGAGAGAAGAATGAGATATTTGTACACGATCAAAAGAAAGGAAAGGACAGAGAGAGAGAGAGGTGGGGGCTCACAGGATAACACGAAAGAAAACGGATAGGGGGACACTGTGCCTGTACCAATCCATGGTACCCCCGAGGTAAGAGAGAGGAGGGGGAGAATTGAACAGGAGAATTGGAATAGTTGGAGGCAGGGTACACGATCCCTTTATAAAGCCCCACCCGCACCCAGACGAATCGAAACACACACACACTCAAACACTCTCACAGACTTACAGATGCAGAGAGAGAGAAGAGATGAGAGAGGAGAGAGGAGAGAGGAGAGAGAGAGGGAGGATTTGGCTTTCCCTCCTTTTCGTGCATAGTTAGATAATTAAGAGGGTGTGGGGAAATGGGGCGTGGGCACTCAATGGGGTTTGAGGGGGGGTCATTTGGGTCGAGGGGCGTGGGAGGGGTGCACTCGATGGGGTTTTGGTGCGCGTGCCAAGCGCGGCCTGCACGAGCGAATGCAAATGCCAAATCCCCCATCGGATACGGATAGTGGAGAGATCACTGTCGTTGGAGAGAGCATCAGAGCCGTTGGATGTGGGACGCGCGTGCAGGGGAGAATCGAACCCCGTGGCGGGCCCCGCGTGATTCGGCCCGAGTGGGCGTGCTGCGATCGGATAGAGAGAGAAGCGAGGAGAGAGTATCAGAGCAGAGAAGAGGGGAGGAGGAGGAGGCCATCATCGCCGTCATTATATCATCCTCGTGTCGAGGTAAAGCGAGAACCTGTGGGACTGGGAAAGGTGGCCTCCCTGTTCTTCTGTGCTAATGCTCTCTGTTGTTTCTCGTGTGTCTACCTAACTGATGTAAATTGAATTAATGGAAGTCCACCCGCTTCACGCAGGTATACAAAATTTTGACTGTAGAAACATTGCTTCTCATGCTTTTGAGGAACATCGATGTTTTGTGAAGTTTTAAATGACAATGATTTGGTAGACATTTCATGCTAGAAAAATTATTACTGACAACGTAGGACCAGCTGTGAGATAAAATTTAGCTGTTATCAAGATCCTACATGTGGGGTTCTGTTCCTGTTACCTTCTTTCTAGTCTACATAGGTTTCAATTCATGCTCCCCTTCTCTCTACTCTCTACTCTCTAGTCTAGGCCACTGCGGTTGGTTGGTTCTAGGCTTGCTCCCCTTTGTCTTTGTCAGAGTATCTCAAGAAAAGACAAATGGGCCGTGTTCAGGCTATGCATAGGAACTTTTCTTTCAGTTTCGTTTGGGCTGAAAATCACGCGCCGGCTACTCAGTCATAGCCCAAAGCCTAAGTAGGCCTACATTAACGAAGGCCCTTTATTAGCTTTATTGCAACGTCAATCAAAGATTGTGAGCTGGAGCTACTTGATTTGTAATTTTAATTGTTTATGGAAGGTCATAAATATTAATGTGCTTGTGAACTGTCAAGTGTTATTCTGATAATATTTGATATATTTCTTTTCAGTTGAACATGTTGCTTGTAATTTTATTTTACAGACGCAGGTCAACCGTTGATTTAATAATTTTGTTTGTGTAGCGATCTTACTTACCAATTTAATTTATTGAAACTGACACACAAACATCTACAATTAATTTACAAATAAAAATTATTAAAATATTTTCTGTGTCTAGCAAAATTTTGAAAATGAAATATTGCCGTTGAACAAAACTCATTACTAAGATTATATATTAATTAAACTGTTAACCTAATCTGCAGATTATATAAAACATGTAGGAATATTGTCGTCAAACAAAATTCATTGCTCAGCTTATAATTTGATATAAATTAAAATTTATTCAATTGTTTTAAGTCAGCTTGACCGAAAGAGACGGTCATGTGAATTCATATACCAACTTGTGAGATTGACTAATATGATTCCGGTAGCACGACGGCTAAAGTGCTACTAAAAGCATATTAGTCAATCTCCCAACTTATTAACATCTGATAGAAACAAATAATCAAATTTAGAACGAACCATTCTAACTTAGCAAAAAAAATATTTACAGTATAATAAGAATATATAATTATATATTAATAAAAGGTTGAATTACCTACTAGTTTTCATAAATTAATTAAAAAAATGTATAAAAAAACATTTTGAATGTAAAATAGAGAGAATCCACAAAAAGTACTAGGTAGGTAAGTAATTCATATTTGCAAAATAATCTAAATTTAATTATTATTTATATAATTTATCTCTTGTTTCATTTTTTTAAGCCATGACTTTGTATTATTTGAATATCATTTTTTAATTTAAAAAAGATATTATCTTTCACTCTAGTTATTTTATAGACAAACAACTAATTGATAGTAGGACTATGATAGATAAAAGTTGACTACATACACGAAATAAAAAATAATTTATAAGTCAAATTGTTGTTGAGTAGAAAATGACCATTAAAATAATACATATTTATTTTGACTATTAAACAAAATTTACATAATGGACATATTAGTAGGGGTGAAAACGGAGCGGATAATGCTGATACCATATCCACATCCGTCGGATAATGAGCGGATACGGATACGGATACGGATAGTAAACGGATATCAAAATTCAAAACCAAATCCGCTTTAAACGGATACGGATACGGAACGGATAGTCTACGGATACGGATTCGAATACGGATATAAAACGAATAATGGTCGGATAATTAAGATATATGAACCTCTAAGATACAAATATTAATTAAAATATTAAATATAAATATTAATGAACTTATAAGAGATGGGAGATAATCTATTCATATAATATATATATATCAAATAAGTGTATGGTAACGAAAGATGTTGTGGTGTAGTGGTTTGAAGCTTAGTCTAAAGGCATTGACATGGGAGGACATGGGTTCAAATCCCACCTATAGCAAATATTTATTCCTCTTTTATATGGGTCCAGCCAAATTATCCGAATCCAGATAATCCGGATATCCGCTCCGTATCCGGATCTTTTATGAATTTTCGAAAATTATCCGAATACGGAGCGGATATCCGCCGGATAATCCGGCTCCGTTTTCACCCCTACATATTAGACATTACTGATAAAATGTTTTGTATGTACTGACAATACTAGCCTCATCAAAGAACGAATATATCAGACAATATTTTTTTCTCGATTTTAACAATTATTTTTCATTTCTTAATGCTTCAAGACATCAGTTATCAATCATTTATTTTAATTTGAAACTTATAATTTAATTAATAATAATTATTTTTAATGAATCACGCCCGTAGGCAAAGGCTTACAATACTCTCTTGTCAAATGATCTCATACATTTTCATTAAGACCCTTCTTTCTACCCCCAATATTAGAATTAATGAAATTAAATATTATATTTTAGTCGAGTAATTTCTCTATACAGTTATGCAAGGGGGGTGTGGACAAGAATGAATATGATGCTTGGTGTCAGCTTCTTGCAAAATAAAGATACAGTACATTCCTCTTTTCATAAATCATGGAGAGCGTGTCGGTGAAGATTCTCAAGGGATAAATGGGGTTCTTATATATTTGCGGTGTACTGGTTTTTGTGGAGGGCACGAAATAAACTGATTTTTGAAAGAGGCGCAACAGACTCGAAATGGCCGGCACAACATGCTTTGAAGGAAGCTAAATTATGGATGAAGCATTGTTCAACAAGTGGTGGGTGTTGTTGATGAGTTCGTGTAATTTAAGATGTTTTTAGGGGTGTTTGTGAACTTTTCCAGTTTTCTATTTTGGAGATGCATAGTTACTGGGAGGGAGGATATATAGACAGGGAAGAAAAGACACTACTAGAATTCTAACTTATTGCATGCCCTAAAAAATAACTTGTTGCAAGGCGATACCCTTGCAACAAGCCCAAAAACACTTGTTGCATGCGTTTACCCTTGCAACTATACCCTTGTAACAACTTCCCTCACAACTGCTAAGTAGTTGCAAGGACTCCCTTGCAATAGACTTGTTGCAAGCCTATACCCTTGCAACAAGGGCGCATGCAACTACTTTCAGAGTTGATTTCATTTTTAGTATTTGCAAGGGGAGGCAGCATAGGTCCCACCTAACTATATGCAAGGCTAACAATAGTAGGTCCTACTAGACTATATGCAAGGCTAACACCCGTGGGTCCCACCTGACTATATGCAAGGCAAGCAAATATGAGTCCCACCTAACTATTAGCATGAGAAAATTATTAGCTTATTGCATGGGTGATTATTGACATGTTTTGAATGCAATTTATACTATTTGCATGGACATACCAACGTATATAATAAACAGGAAATAGCTGGAAATTAGCATGCTCCAATTCTACAATCCTCCCTCTCTGTACCAATTTGGTACTAACTCATTAATTTTTTACAATTCCCAGTTTCTCATTCATCAACATTCACATAAAACACATTGAAACATAAGTATAAAGCAACTAATAATCATTTACCAACATAGTATAGTCATCTTACATTGAACCAAAATTCAAAAAGAAGTAAAACAATATCATTGATAATAAAAGAAGTGGCTTCTAAATATATCCAGAATGTGCCCACCTATCAAGCATTAACAAAATAAACTCACCCCCTATGAGTTAACAAAATATATCCACAATATAACCTGCAAAGTAATATAGCATACTTCATTAAAAGTTGCAAATAATTGAATAATACAAATCTACAGAGAGAGGCATGAAAGGAGAAATACCTGAAATGCACCTTCAAGAAGCTACATCATTACCAACTTGCATACTATGAACAACCTTTACAAAAACATTTGCAAACTATTCATAAGTGCCTAAAAAATAGTTGAAAATTTTATTTAAAGGATAATGAACAAGTAATAGGGATTGTACAACATACCATATTGTCCGAAAATTGTACAACTTGCAATTTAGATGACAGTACAATAGCTAAAAAATAATGGGAGTTGCTTACATGTGATAGTGATATTGGAGCAATATCATAAAAGTGATGAGAAATACATGCATATTTCAAAAATTGTTGGTGAGCATTCATTAATTGACTTCTCAGATATAGCCAGTCAGTCATAACAGCACATAAACACTACGGTAAGCATATATCATTAAATCAGTCAGCTGCAACAAGATTTGTTGACTTGTATTTGTAACATAAAAGATTTAATTAAAACAAATTATAGATTAGAACGGTAAATGCAAAAACTAGATCAGTTTTGGAGTGTATCTCGACTTATCTTTGCCTTGAGCTGGAGCAATCCAAGATGCCAACCTACCAAATAAATGAAACACAACCATATTTCATGATACATAACTTTGTTTATAACTTAAAAATGAGGAAAGACATGAAAATGCCCTTGCTTCCAGTCCCACTTATTTCAATTATGTAAATAAGGCCTCAATCCCTGTTGATTTTCTCTTCTTCATTGATACCATTTATCCAAAGGTAGAGTAAATGTTGATGGATGTTGCCAACTTCATCCCCAACTTGTCTTGTGTATTAACTTTGTGCAATTTTGGACCGGTACGTATATCTCCTTTATTTTTAATTTCAGACAAATAACACAAACCGTACCTTCTTATTTACAGAGAGAGCAGCTTGTATGAAATCAGGACCATACCCTAATGCCTTTGCAGATTCCTTTATCCTTTCAGATTCATCAGTGGATTTACATAGAGAAGCAATATACTCAATTGAACCAAGTGATGCCTTATACTCAATTGAACCAAGTGATGCCTTTGAAATCTTGTTTTCACTGCTTCCTGACTATGAGCAATGAAATAAAAAACATACACATGAATTCTAATAACATTAATAGTAAAATTTGTTTCATTTCTAATCAATGTTTTACTTTTATGCCACTCAGAGTTGCATAAAGACCTTGGCCAGGCAAGAACTCAAAACTCTCAACTCGAACCTCTGGGAGATCTTTTCCTATAGTGTGATCCAAAACTGCCGTGTGCATTATCTACGTAGTTGATTAAAAACATAGTCAAGTTGCAAGAGTTATGCATGCAAAAATAACAGAAGTTCTACCTACCAAAATTATAAAAGGATGTATTTGGCAAGGCAACTGCCCAACCAGGGAGTACTGGTACACCATACCAGGCACAAAGATGAAGCTGATGTAAACAATTAAAAAGGAGAGGTCTTTCTACACATTGCCGAGAGAATAGAAAGAGTGAAGGGAAATACCTGTAAAGAATTCCAAGGGCTGCTGTAAATCGTTCATTCAATCGACAAGCATATACAAACCTGTTTTTGTGTTAGCTAATTGCAATTTCCTGCAACAAATTATTGGTGTGAACACATTAAGGTAGTGATTTTCTACCTAATTAAAAAAACACTTCTTGTTGCTGAAACAAACACTTCTTGTTGTTCATCACAGTAACCAGAAGAGGAGTGACCACATGACATAACACCTCGTTTGGCTAATCAGAAGAGTCGGCATAACTGGTGAAAATTAATTACAAGTTCTAACTAAGTTTTACATTGTTTCAAATTAGCAACAACAAAAAATAAGTTGGGTTCACACAAGGATTCATTTGCCTGCTAGAGGTCAAGACATTTAAGTCTAGTATCTAAGGGTCCAGACTAAACCTGATCACATTTAAAATTTTGAAGCAAAGGTCAAAACAACCATACAAATACTTATTTTTCAAAATTATATGAAAAAAATGGAACTAAAATGAAGTATTGTAGAAGATAAAAGAAATAGAGTTAATTTGTTAAGGGATAACCAGATCGTCGAGTGTGTAGATCCACTTGGAGCGGTGCGTCGGTGTCTGAAAATCCCCCATGTACGAATACAATTTGGGGATTTGGGCGAGCGAGATTTGCTCGAGATCGAGAGAGAGCAGGAGGATCGATTGTCCATAGAGAGAGAGGGGAAACCCTAGATTGCGTTGTGAGTCAGTTTTACCGAAAATGGGAGGGCAAGATGGGGCATGGAAAAGCCAACACTGCGAAAATTTGTTGAAATTTCACCGTAAAAGAGGAGGGAAAGAGAGGCGGGGAAAAGTCAGGCGAAAAATTTGTGAGATTTTGGTGAAATTTTGGGAGGGAGACTAAGGAGGGAAGTGAAAAAAAAAAAAGCTCTCCAAAAAGGAGAGATAGAAAGGACTGTCATATACTCACACGTAACGTAATATGTGTGTTTATATCCAACCGTCTGATCATTATTATGCATAGGTATTAAAGGATCTTGTGCATCATATGGAATCAGATCTAAACAGAAATATTATGTTACCTTAGAGAACATGGATTCTCTACCCACAACCTCTTAAATGAAGTCATCAGAACCGTTCGTCGCTTATCGGATGGTCAGCAGAGCTTGATATTTACTAATTACCTAATAATTATACAACAGTGCATACAAAAAAAATTCTAAAAAAATATTTTTATTTTTTTTACACCTTATATGGCCAAATAATACTTATACATCTTATATTTAGAAACTTTGATCATTATATGTCCCTTCAAATGTAGAAAACATTTTCGAACCGTTTATTTTCAAGTAAAAAATCAACGGTCGATCTACAATGAAATAATTTTAAATCTGTTTTAAAATGATCAAGGGAGAACATAGAACGTAACCAACATAAAAGTTTAGACATTTTATTATGTATGAGCTTCGATCCGACACAAAATGTTTATGGCCATACGATGCTTCAATATTCAGTCAACTAGATGGATGAGTAAATAAAAACAAAATTTGATCAAATTTGGATGCAAGACAATAAATATAGTTCTATTTAATTTAAACGGTTCCTATAGATCAACGGATGAAATATTCTCGTGCATTTTCATTAACTCATGAAACAAGAGTTTATTTGTTCATATTCATGCATAGAAGATGTGAGTCATATATGCAACATATGCATGTAATGCTATAATATTTAATGTGTCAAAATCATTTAATTAAGCAATAAACGTGTTATTATATTAATTATTATAGAAATTTAATTAATATAATTTACATAAATTTTTTCCATATTATTTGTTGTATATGATTTACTTAATTTGTACATATATAAATTAAAAATTATTTTGTTTCATTTTTTATTTTATTTTGAGTTTATAAAATAACACACAACTTAATTTATTTAACAATAAAATTTTATTATTTTGTCATTGTTCTAATTATTTTCAATATATAAATGAAAACAAATTAATTTACAAATTTAACGTTGAATATTTTTCCTTTTTGTTTCTTTTATTTTGCCACACACGTAAGGTGTTTGATGATATGCTTGAGCAAACCTCTCAAAAAAATTTCTCCCTCTCGCATGTTCAGACCCTACCCGCTCTCTTTTTCTTGCTCAACCCTCCTCGGCCCTCCTCTTCGTCAGCTCAAAATGTTACGCTCTCTCTCTCTCTCAAACTCTCCTCTCCACTGTGACAGAGAGCTCCATCCGCTCTCACAAATGTCATCTCGCTATCTCAGTTGCTGCTCTCTACATCTTGCTCGACAGAGAACTCCACCCCACCTTAATTTGTCATTTCCCTCTCTCTATCCGCCTCTTGTGGTAAGATTTCAAACTGTTTTCATCTTCTATTTTCGTTTCTTTAGACATTTATTGTAGTTCGTAAGTCTGTTTATTTGATTTTGTGCACAAAAGCTGTTTGATGTAATGCCTATGCCACAAAATAATCACTTGTAATATAGCCTGATGTTATATTTTTTTTTAACTTGAGCCAATTTCTCTCACTGCATCTGTTGGTGAGGTGCTAGTGGTTTTAAAGGGGTGTCCGGAAAGTGACTTGTGTGTAGTCGCCGAAAAGAAGGCGGTTGTCAGAAAGATTGGGGTGGCTGATGTGATATGTTATCGATGCTCCAGTGAGGATAATTTATATGGCAGATTATGTTTTTAGTGTTATCCATGTTATCTAAAGTGCATAATTTTCTAAATCTATATAAAATTTATATGGCAGATTACAATTTCATGAAATTAGTCTGGTGCTAAAAGATGTAACTTGTCGTTTGTTATACCTGAATTTTTGCTTATTTAGGAATGAATGCCATCAAATACTTTTCTTTGCAAAGTTTGTTACTATAACAATTAGTGATGAGTTATGGTTGGTTAGAATAAAAGTAACTTTGTTCATCAATTTGTATATTATTTTTTTTACAAAGAACAGAGAAGCCCATTATATTACTAGAACTAAAGTTAACTTACATAGTTTTCTCCTAATGATATGTCACACCAACATATACCAATACCCTGACAATTGGATAACCAGCTCTACACATGAGCTGCAAATAGTTGTATCTTTTTTTTGGGTCAAATGTTGATGTAATTGTACAATGTGACCTAAGGATTAAGTGAAACCCTATACCATTGTACTAGTCAAATTGCAGTTCTTGTTGTGATTCATACTCACGTTCACAAACATTTCATTTATATCTTTTTCATGAAAAAATAAATACTAAAACAGAAGAAACTTTGGACTGTTGATTTCAGATGTCAAAATTACCAAATTTAGAGAAACTTTGGAGGCCTCAACTGTTCAGGTTTCAACCATTCGGGTTTTAGTACATTCGAGCCTATTGCCTCCAGAGGTATGTTTTGAATACAATTTTATCAAAGTACACATTATAACATTATTTCATAAAACACCCTTGATCTGTTTCATTTGCTAAAAATTACCCTTAACTTGAGGGTTCAGCACTTGTGTGGATAATTTAATGAAATATGGCCACTCATGAAATTTCAATATACCCAAATACTATGTTTGGTAAGTACATTCAAATGTCAGATCCATATTCTAATTTGAGAGCTGAAACGGAATTATCTACTTTTTTATGTTTTATTTGCAAATGTACTTTTGAGCACAGAGTCTTAGAAAAAAAATGCTTGATATAGTTTTATTTCTGACCTTGATTCTATGCTAATTTTTCTCATTTATTAAAACACTCATTTGTTAGGTAGTTGCATGCGCATGGGGGTTAGGTAGTTGCATGGACCTTCAAGAAAATATAATATAATTAGGGGGTTAACTAGTTGCAAGGGCATAGGGTTAAGTAGTTGCATGGACTTTTAATAAAATATAATATCTATTATGTGGTTAAATAGTTGCAAGGCAATAATTTTGAGTTGTTGCATGGACCTCTAATAAATTAGAATATCTTACCTTCAAAACATAGTTGCAAGGGGAGGTATAAAACAGTTGCATGGTTACACATCATACATTTGCATGCGATACATGTTGCATGGGACTATCCTTGCAACAAGCTCGAGTCCTGGTCAAACGTCATTTCTGTTGCAAGGACCATCTCTACCTTGCAACAAACAGGTGCTCCCCTTGCTATAAGTTACGATTCTAGTAGTGAGAAGCTGAGTTTTAAATATTAATGGTGTAATTTTAGATATTTTTAGGGATGTTTTTGTATTTTTTTTTTGCATTTTTGAGTTGGGCACTATATAGGTTGGAGGTTCGGTACCAGTACCGGGTTGTATAATTTCTTGATAGCTATTGTCGGGTTTTCAAAAAAATAAAAAAATAAAAAAATTCTCTATACATCGATCAAAGATTTTGGTGTTAGTATTTTGGGAAAGAAATTATTTTTAATTGCAAGTAATAAAAATATAATTTAGTTTTCTCCAACATTTTATTAATACAATTTTTTAACTTTTAGTTCTATTTTTTGTTTTAGATTTAGATATTGCTAGCAGACTCGAATGAATATTTCCGTATTTAAATAATCCACACGTTATGATTATTCATTCTAATTTCATGTCTTCACGCACTTCTCATTTTTTTTTAATTATTGACAAGTTTTTTTTAGATATAAAATAAATACAAACTTTAAAAAATTATTGCTCAGATTTATCAATCCTAGTTAGGATTTCGAATCAATCCTCTTTTTGGATGTTCGTTGGATCAAAACCGACCTCATAATCAAAATTCAATCTTTATCTATCTAATATATCGCTTATTAAAAAAAATTAGGCATTACTTGCTATTTATTGAAGACGAGGGATCGGATTACACCACTATTTTGATGATATGGTATGACAATGTCCATTTTTGAAATTTCAAAATTCAAATAGTCTATCCAAACCGTTCAATATGATGAATATATTAAGAGTAACTTGGAAATCAAATTTTATATTTTTCTGAATTTGTTTACTATTTATGAAGTATTTAACAAAATCGCTATATTCAGACCGTTGAATTTTTGAACCCCTCTAAATAAACCAAAAGAAAATTCAGAAAAATGTAAAATTTGATCTGTAAGTACATTTTAACATATCCATCAAGTTGAACGGTTTGGATCGATTGTTTGGACTTTGAAAATGGACGGTGTCATTCCATGTCACCAAAAAATGGTGTCATTTGATCCCTCCTCTTTATTGAATAACAATTTTGAATTTTTGAAAAAAAAATTTTCCTAATTCTAGTGATTTCGTAGCATTTAGTTTCAACTCTAACATTTTTTATTTCAAGTTATCTATTTTTCAAAATTTTTTTAAATTTCAAGCTTTTAATTTAATTAATAGTTCCATTCTAATCAATTAATTACTCAATACACCTATAAATTATTTTGGTGTTTTGGTTTTTTAACGATAAATTGATTTCAAGTAATAAAAATATAATTTAATTTTCTCCAACATTTTACTGGTACAATTTTTTTAACTTTCAATTTTATTTTTTCGTTTTACATTTAGATGTTGCTAGTATAGTCAAATGAAAACTTTCATGTTTATATAATTCACATTGCATGATTATTCATTCTAATTTCATGTCTTTATCGTACTTTTCATTTTATAATTCACTGGCAATTTTAAAAAAAAAAATCTAATTAACAAAATTGGACGGAATATATCAGTCTTTGGACTTCAGATCAATTCTTTTAATTTGGATGTTCGTTGGAACCTAATAAACATGTAGATGTTTTATTATCAATTTATCATACTTAATTTTCATTCAAAAATCTTCCCAATCGTTTTTTCTAACATCATTAAGCGATAAAAGAAAAAAATATATATATCGAGGTTGGGTTCCTTGGAATTATCAATCTAACTATATTAGAAATAGCTTGGGTCCGATAGCTATTGAATTCAAAGTAGTTCTAATGGATTTTCTCACTGTTGTATCTGTTTTAGGATTCGCGCTCGTAATTTGGTGTCTGCTTTAAAATCCGTACACACAAATTCTAAAGCAAATCCAATGGTGAGAGAACCCATTGGAACCACTTTGAGTTCGATAGCCATCGGGCCCAAGCTGATTTCGTTATTGAAGCTTGTGCTTTCGTAGTCCCTGAGTCTAGTATAACTCACGGACAAGCCACAGGTCTTGTAAAAAGACATAAAATCGAAAGACTTTGGGAAGGATTTTTTATTTTTGTTGTTGAAATCTTCACAGAAGCTGCGAAGTCGTGAGTGGAGTTGAAACTCTTGATCTTTAAATAACTACAGTTCTAAAACCTTTTTTCTAGCCAACTATGTTTCCGCCCCATCTCCTCTGAAAAGGAATTTATTTGCTCCAATCAGATTGGATTGAATTTTGCTCTTCACCTTAATAAGACTTATCAACCATCTAACGCGTCCCATCTTTCTTTTCCTTCTACCTCCTAATCTTTTTTGCTATTTTTCAAATTTCAAAAATCATGATCCTAAAGAGAAGTGCGGACATAGAATTTATGTTAAGGAGGGACGTAAATTAAGTTAAAATAGTTTATTGGATTCAAATTCATTATCATGTACTAGATAAAAAAAAAATTAATATATTGAGGAGTAATAAAATAGTACACTATTACATAATAAACAGAGGAAGTACTATGAATACCTATTATACCCTTATATTATCCCTCTCATAGTCTCACATCTATCATAGTGATTGATGCGCTACAATTAATACAAAAATTAATAAAGAAGATAATCAATGAAGGAAGGTTTTAAGGAGCATTAGTTTCTTACCTTGAAAAAAAACAATCTTAATACTAACAAAAGTGATCATTAGCATTTTATCATTTTTTTTATATTATATCTTGATTTTTATATCTATAATGATTTGATTAGTATTTTTTTTAGTAAGGAATACTAGATTTCATATAGATTTTCAATCCAAATTCTTTTATCGAAGATATTTTGTTACCTTTTTTTAGTAAGGACTATTGTTGTACCACAACAAACAGGAGACAGTAGTGAGAGAAAAAAAAAAGCAAAATGTTAATCTATAAAATTAAAATTTTACAATTTTATTCATTAAAATTTGTATTTTTATATTCATTAAATTTTGTAAATTTTTATATGCTTCTGTCAAACACCTATGAGTTTCTCTAAAAATAAATAAATTTAGCTCCTTTTAAAATAAAATTACAGTACACTAGATTTTTCTGCCTCCAATCTTAATTTTATAATTGTGGCTCTCGCTGACAAAATTAATTAATAATAACTTTACATCTATAAATTGTATTTATATAGAGAATTAAATTCACATTCTCATCTTTGAAATGGAGTTATAATTTATAAACCACTTGTGCAAAGCACACATTGACATTACAAAAGCTTGTTTTATTTGTTCTATTTTACTTGTAAAGATGATGAAAATATTTTTTTTGGAATAATTAAATCATTTGAATTGAGGAACATAAAAGGCAATTCTCATTAATATTTTTTTTCTTCAAAATAATAAGCAAAAATTCAAGAGAAAGAAGGGTTGTTCAAGGGATAATAGGTATTAATTGTGACAACCTTTATTAATTTTTGTATTAATTGTGATAGATATGTGTGAGAGAGAAAGAGTATAAGGATATAATAGGTATTAAGAGAGAAAAATTTATCTCGGCTATTAAAATTACAATTGATGAGCTCAATATAGCACTCTCTAGAAAAACAACAAAATAATATCATTTTACATATTAAAATACAATAAAGTTTGTCTGAATCTGAAATTTTTTATAAAATTTCTCATTAACAATGTTTTTAAACTGACATGATAGATTTTCTATTTTCAGAGAGAAACAGAATAATTTTTCAAGAAGGAATAAAACAATTTTCCAGTCTCATATGGTATAGGCGAGTTATACCCCTGTTATGCAGTACTTGTACGCCGAAGCTGATGCGAGTACGTCGCTCGCCTCCCATATCCATAGGATGGTCAATAGCTAATTAGTAGTGGAGACCTTATGGAAAGACACCAGTCTAGTCGGGTCTTTCAGGAAAAAGAATTGGTGGTTATTGGTGCTCAATTGAGAGAGTCTGCATCATCTGCATTAATATATTTCGATTGTCTGATTTTAAACAGAATTAATCTGACTACAGTCTATAATTAAGATGTCTTTTCATATTAAAGTAAATTTAATTAACACGGATTTTAAAGAAGATCGGACAGTTAAAGAACTAAAAAAAATATGTTTTTGAGTCGATGCAGATGGTACGAATTTCAATTGAAAGGCATCCGTGATTCTTTACATTAGTCTTATTGTGGCCACCCAAATTAATGCTTTCTGGTTGGATTGAAGAATCCAAATCCATTTTGAGAGCCGAGGTGTATTATCTATAGACTCCCATTATATATTTCAGTGCGTATGCTTTTTTTTTAAATTAATCAAGTAGTTAATTGCCTTACATGTGTCGTGATTTTGTCACAAAAAATTCTGCTTTATTCTATTGATGTGATTGATTACCCATTTCAATATCATCTATATTAATTATTTAGTTATTAACGATTTAAGCTAACAAAAAACAAAGTTTTGAACTGACCAATAATCTTGTAAACCGTTTCAATAGTCTATATTATTTCTCGAAATCTATCACTAATAGTAACGATTTGTTAAATTTTTACAAAAGATCATTTTATTAAATTTTGGCCACTATGAAACCCAGAGGCGTGTGAAACGGACAACCGCATCTTCTCACGCTACAAAGTGCACAGAAGAACTCGAGTATAAACTTTTTCCTTCTAGACTCCTCCCAATCGCATCCTCTGAAATACCTCATATTTTGCGTGATTTTATGGAAAATCTCAACCGTTCAAATGTGTTCTACACGAAGCTCAAAGCATAAATAATACGGGACCCTATGCTATCCCCGAATAGGCACCGGACACGTCGGTCACGCAAAAATATGAGATATCTTAGTGGATACTCATTTATTCCCCTGTTTGTTTTATCTCATCTCTGAAAAATTTTAGACAAACCCCATCAC
This sequence comes from Carex pumila, assembly GCA_033356055.1. NCBI lineage: Eukaryota > Viridiplantae > Streptophyta > Magnoliopsida > Poales > Cyperaceae > Carex > Carex pumila. The sequence continues at coordinate 141,182 of JARJHM010000423.1, forward strand.
CGCTGAACTGTTTGTTTGTTTATTCCCCTGTTTGTATATTTCTCCTTCTAGACTCCCCATTTATTCCGAAATCGCATCCACTGAGATACCTTACATTTTACGTAATTTTAAGGAAAATGTCAACCGTTCAAATTTGTTATACACGAATCTCAATGCACAAATAATACTGGACCCAGTGTCGGTCACGCAAAATATGAGGTATCTCAGAGGATCGCACTCATTTGTTCCCCTGTTTGTTTTTTCTCATCTCTGAAAAATTTTAGACAAACCCCATCACCGCTGAACTGTTCCCACCGCCTACTTTTCCAGGCTTTGCTCCATTTTTCAATTGCCTTCCGTACCCGCCCTTTCGTGTCATTGCTATGGTACTTCCACGTGTACCCTCTCGTCCCAATTCCGCGCTTTCCTTCCATCGCAATTCACAAATTATCAAAATCAACCTTATTGCTTCAAACCACGAACTGTTCATTTCCCTCTCGATCGATCCGCCATGAGATTGTACGTCTATGTACTGGAAGCTAGTGATCTGGCACCGTGGAAGGTCGCGACTGCTACTTTGTATGTTAAGATCAAGGTGGGGAAGCATAAGAGCCGCACCAGAGTGGTGGGACCGACTGACAAGCCTTCTTGGAAGGAAGAATTTGTGTTCAGGCTCGATGAGGACGAGTCTGGGAATGCCGTTTTACAGGTGCTTTTCTGGAATTTTTCTATAATTTTATCTATGAGATTCTCCTAATATATTATATATATATATATTTTTTTTAATGTTGACACCATAACTTGCTATTTTGGAAACATTCTTTTGGCTTTATTTATTTCCAACAAAATTTGATAGGGATGTGGTCGTACTGTTAAGAGTTCCCTCCAAATTTGAAATTTGAAATCATAATTATAAATAATTATTAGATAAGTTGACGAGAAGAATATTCCTACTGGCACAAAAAGTTGGTCTGATGGGATGAGGAACTGTTTTGTATTCATTATTAAAACCCTCTGCTCTTACTTTGGTATGGAAATTGTTCTTCTTGCTGCCTGTTCGGATAGTTACTGTTGTAACTGTAGATTGGCCTACACTTGCTTGTAATTGTTTTATATTGAAAATATATCCTGTCGAATATCTTCCCCCCATTGTACTGAAAACACCTTGTTGCCCGTTGGGATCATTTGTATAAGGAAGGCAATTATTAACTCATACATTTCACCAATGGTAAACTACAGTTTCAAACATGTTAAAAATTGCCAAGAAAGAATGCCTTACATTCATAACACCAAGTCCAACTAGATGTTTTAGGGATAGAATAATATTATTTTTTAAACTACATTAGAATTATCATTTCTACCGCAATTTATCAATTCCCTCAACATGCTTAATCATATAGAAAATGTGAAAATACAGATTAGTGTGTTCCAGCAGTTTGAAGCTACCAAGGAGCTACTTGGCGGCTCAAAGGTTCCCCTAGGGAGCATTTTTCTGGATGGGAAGCAGTCCATGCCACCGACTTGGTTCTCTCTTCAACCCAATCACCATGATTCTAATTTGGCGATCAAGGATTGTGGTACGCATTTATATCTAGCTATTAACTATTAATTTTTAATGCAGATATTAATTTGCTTTCAACAAAAATTTGTACTTCTGAATTATTAGGGAAAATCCTTCTGACCTTGTCATTAATTGGGAGGAATAACTATGTTGAGGCAAGCACTACACTGGATGCTGGTACTGAATTGACAGATGGTTCCTCTATGGATTTGCTAAATTCTCCAAAATTAAAACAATCAATTGATTCTCTCAAAGCAGAGATATCAGTTGAAGACAGAGATAATATAGAACAGGTGGGTTCGGTAAGTGATGACAAAGACCTAAGTACAAGTATCACAGGTTCCACCTTTGAGGAGGCCCTCGAAATCATGAAATCAAGCAGTCAATGTGATGCACAAGAAAGTTTCCAAGGTGATATTGTTCTAGAGAAAACATATATTGTTGATGCAAAGGATCTGAACTCTCTTCTATCTGAACCTAACTCGGAGTTTAAGAGCAAACTAAGAGAAATCCAAGGGATCACAAGTTATGTTGAAGAACCATGGACTATATCCATGGATGGCGATTCACCATGCGTGACAAGGACTATTAGCTACACCAAGAAAACGAAGTTTGTCAAATTCGTTAAAACCACAGAGGAACAAAAATATGTAAAAGCTGATGGTAGAAACTTCGCAATTTTAACCAGAGTATGCACCCCAGAGGTACCTTATGGTGATTGCTTTGAGGTTGTTGTACTGTATAAGATATCCCCAGGTCCTGAAATTCCTGCTGGAGAACCAACCTCTAAGTTGGTTGTATCCTTCAATATAGAATTCAAACAGACTACTGTAATGAAGGGCATGATCGAAAGTAGTGTTCGTCAGGGATTGAAAGAAAATTTTGAGGAATATGCTGATGTATTATCTCACTTTGTTAAGTTGGCTGATTCTTCTATGCATCCATTAGACAAGGAGCAGTTGTTGGCACCACTGCTTGCTGATCACCCATCAGATGTTGAATTGGCTTTCAAGTACTTCTTCAACTTCACTATAGTTTCAACTATTGTAATGGGGCTTTATGTAGTTGCGCACATTGTTTTATCTGAGGGGGGTATGTCTAAGGGGCTTGAGTTCTGTGGTTTAGACTTGCCCGATTCATTTGGTGAACTTGTTACCTCTGGGATACTCATCCTCCAAATGAAACGTGCCTTTGGTATGATCTCTCATTTTGTACAGGCAAGATTGCGAAAAGGTGAGTTACTTTCTTTGACTCTTAATGATTGTTCTTGTTATCTAGTTACTTAATTAGTAGTTGTGTTTAGTCCTTGTAAAGGATTACAGCTCAATAAGTGCTTTGACAAGACATAATGGTTTCCAACTGAAGATGTATATACATGTTTAGACTTAACACTGAAAATGTACATACTTGTACAGACTTCATCATATCATTTCCATGATTAATTATGCTTTCTTCAGGTACTGATCATCACGCTTTCAGAACTGCTCATGGTGATGGTTGGTTGCTAACTGTAGCTGTAATCGAGGGGATTAACTTGCCGCCTATCAATTCTGATACTCTAGATCCATATGTGATGCTCAGTTGCAATGGGATAACCAAAACTAGTTCAGTTCAGCTTCAGACTCAAGATCCACAGTGGAAGGGTTAGTCTTCGTCATTTTGTTTTCATTTGACTAGTTTAACTAGGTAGTATTCTTGGTGATTGTTCTATTTATTTTTACTTTCACAGAGGTGATCGAGTTTGATGCAATGCAAGAACCACCTTCAGTCCTGGATGTTGAGCTTTTCAATTTTCATGGCCCATTTGACCAACAATATTCTCTTGGTCATGCTGAGATCAATTTTTTGAAGCACACAATGGAAGAGCTGGCTGACATGTGGGTCCCACTTGAAGGGAAGCTGGCTCAAGCACGTCAGAGTCAATTGCATTTGAGAATTTTCTTGGAGAACAACAGAGGATCTGAAACCATTAGACACTACTTGACAAAGATGGAGAAAGAAGTTGGCAAAAAGGTATTAAAAATTAGAAAAAAATGACATATAAGGACACCTAGCTCATTTGGCTACAGCAATGCTCTCCGTATGAGTGATGCAGAGTTAAAACTGTCTAGGTGATTTTGGTAGGGTTTTTAAGCTTGGCGCCTGTTCCCTTCTGTTATAACTTAAAAAAAATTAATATAGTTCACATATTTCATTTGTTCCTTCTTTCAGTTAAACATTCAACCTCAGCATAAGAACTCGGCATTTCAAAAGCTTTTTGAGTTACCGGCCGCGGAATATTTAGTTAAAGACTATGCGTGTTCCTTGAAGAGGAGGATACCAATACAGGTTCTATTTATGATCTTGATTCCTTCAAAAGCAGTGAATATAATCTTAGTTACTGACCATGCTTATCAATTTAACAAGCCAATCATTCAACACGGCTAGAGAACTTGGTAAGAACTTGGACAAGAATATTTTTAATCTTTGACCTTTCTTAGCAGGGTAGGCTATTTGTTTCAGCACGGGTAGTTGGTTTCTATGCCAATCTCTTTGGTCACAAGACAAAATTCTTCTTTCTTTGGGAAGATGTGGAAGATGTACAAGTGGTTGCGCCGTCCTTGGCAACAGTAGGAACCCCTTCATTGCTACTGATATTGAAGAGTGGTCGAGGGATGGAGGCCCGGCATGGTGCAAAGTCTCAAGATGAGGAAGGAAGGTTAAACTTCATGTTTCACTCGTTTGTATCATTCAATACTGCTTGCAGGTAATAAATGCACAGTGCATCATTTAATATCTTTAAAAAATTTAACAGAATTGTTTTTTTGAGGAAAAAAGATTTCTTCAGTTCTCTTCTTGTCCCATACTGGATATTGACGTTCCTTGAAATGGGAAAAAAAATTACTGTGTGATTTAATTTTTTAATTTATTTTATTAGGACCATCAAGGCCTTGTGGAGATCAAAAGCAATAGAACAAAAACCCAAGTTGCAAGAAGAGGCAGAAGGGGATGACAAATCTGACAGCCAAAGTGATGGTACTGAATCAGTGTCAAGTGTAGAAGATGTAGCTTTAAACAAAGCATATTCTGTAGAGCTTCCAGTTCATGCAAGTACTTTACATTCCCTTGTTAATGTTCTTATTTCTTAAGCAATGTTCTTGTAATTATACTTTATTTGCTTGTCACTTATTTTGGTCTTATATGTTTTTTTAACCATGTATTACTTTTTTGTTTTGTCGCAGTTTAACAATCTCATGGAGCTTTTTAGTGGCTCTCATCTGGAGATGAAAATCATGAGCAAAGTTGGTTGTCTGGACTATGCAGTTACCCCATGGGAAATGGTACAAACTAATGCTTTTAAGAGGCAAGTCTCTTACAAATTCAACCGTTACATGTCTATTTTTGGTAGCGAGGTTGTCAGCACCCAGCTTAAACTGCCCTCTTCAATTGATAATGGATGGATCATTAAAGATGATATGTCTCTACATAATGTCCCTTTCGGTGACCACTTCAAGGTATTGGGTGTTTCTGAAAAATACTTCTTTGGAATGGTACTCTTACAATCTTAATTGACAAAACATGCTCAATATTTCAGGTTCATTTGAAATATGAAATACTGTGCATGGAGTCGGATTTGTCCCCAACGAGTCAATGCCATGTATATGTAGGGGTTGAATGGCTTAAGAAAACCGGATTTAGGAAGAGAATTACAAAGAATATCTTTGACAAGTTAGCTCACAGGTCAAAGGAGATCTTCGAACTTACAGAGAGGGAATTAGCTTCTATGACCTGAATTACGTTGTGACAATTTTCTGTTTCTTGAACATATAAATAACTTACTTTTCAAAGATAGACAATTTTCTGTTGTGCTAAAACATCTGGGGTTTGGATTTTTGTTGGTTTTGTGATAGCTGTATGCATAAGAGTAGACAATTTTCTGAATGATACGGTTGTTCTGTTATTGATCTAACATATACCATCATTGTAGCATCCGGTAATTTTATTTATTTTTCTGAAATTTATTTGGACTTATATATAAAATTTGGTAATTTTATTTAGGGGTCCCTTTGATAAATTGCAAATCAAAATAACTACAAATAGACCAACGTGGCTTGTTTGTCAACGTGCTCCCATGCATGATTTCTTTCTTACTGACGTGAATTTCCTTAAATCTTCATCTCTTTTGATTGATTCAACAATGAAAAATAAAAACCCAAAAAAAGAGAGAGAGAAGAGAAAATTGGAGAAAATGAAAAGAAATATTTTGATAAATATTCTAATATTTGATTTCATATATGATTGGAATTTTGACTATATTGTTTTTATTATGAATTGTCGTTGCAACTTGAATTGAATTTTGGATTGATCGTTATAACAGCTAGGGCTACTCATGAGTCTAGTTGAGTCCGAGTTGAGAACAACTTGGATGCAACTCAGTTCAGATTGATCGTTATAACAGCTAGGGCTACTCATGAGTCTAGTTGAGTCCGAGTTGAGAACAACTTGGATGCAACTCATGAACTGAGTTGAGTCAAAGTTGTTAATTGAGTTTCAACTCAACTTGAATTTAACTAGTGAAGAACTCGAGTCGACTTGTGATTCGTAAATAATAGTATATAATTTATTAAATTAAAAATTATCAAATCAAAGTATAACAAAATAAATAGTATATAGTTTATCAAAATAGTACACAATTTAAAAACTGTGATTAGCAATTTTCAAACGAGTTATGAGTCATGAATTGTTTTTGTACACCCCTAATAACTGCTAACTATTTCCTAATTCCTACGAATGTTTTCTAATTATAGCATTTAATATCTATTCATGTGAAAAATTATAAGATAATGCTATATGGTCACTTTTGTTTCAGTAACATGAAACGGGCAATAGCTTTTCATCACCCAAAAAACAAAAGGTAATGCTATAATTAGAAAATCCAAACTGTCCAGTAATAAAAACGAATTCACATTCCCTCAGGTTACCTGACTGAGTGCAATTGAATTGGACGGTCTGAAATTGAAATTTTAAACTTTGCACGAATCTCAAAGCACAACTAATACTGTTCAATTGCCCCCTGACGCCATCTCGAGCACCCACCGGCTGAAACTACATGTGGGCCGTCCATTTCAATTGTGTTGAGTCAGGTACCTGCGAGGATACGGATCCAAAACTGGGTTCCGGTTTTCTAATATCGCCACTCATATGGAAGCTCAAACCTGCCACAGAAGACCTAAACTGGAAATCTAAATTTACGGCCTTATCGTTTTAATCAGAAAATCATTTTATTTCTCCTGCTGCTTCATCTCGGTCTCCATCGATCCTCTTTCCTCTCAAAAAATCTATCAAAGCCATGGATCCGAACCCGACTTCCCATCCGATCCTCTCCTACGTGCTCAATCGCCTACCCCCTTCCCTCTCCTTCAAGCGACCGCAAAAGCCCTCCACCGAGTTCGACATCGAGCAACCACAGCCTCAGCCAGAGGACCCCTCCGCCGCCGACCTCCATGGACTTGATCTGGCCGAGCGCATGCCAGGTCTCAAGGATCCAGCTGTTCTGGAAGCCATGTCGAAAGCTGTTGCTCAGGTGGCCCAAACCCGATCAGTGCTGCAGACGCTCGGTCCCCAGCCTGATCACGAGGCCATCGACAAGGCCCGGGCCCGCATTGCTGAGATAGAGGCTGATCTGTCGCCACAGATGGAGGAGATCGTGATTACTTCGCCTCGTGCAGGAGATGCTGACGAGCAGCAGTCGCGAGCCGAGCAGGTAATGCGTTTTAATCCTCGAACCAAAGGATGATCTATTTAAAAATTCTCAATAATTCTTAAAGCACGAATTCATGGATTTAATGAATATGCATTCAAGCTATCACGTCACGGGACATCTGTGAGATTTAATCTGTAATTAGGAATTTGCATTATTAACTCGCCTGGTGTATTGGATGGGTTCTGTATATAACATTCAAATTTAAGGGTTGATTTGTTATTGGGTTATCTTATGGGTCCAATTTGACAGCAAACCAAATAGTTAATTATGTTTTATGAGTAGAACTAGGGTGCTCTTAAGCTCACCAAATTTTTGGTGAGCTTAACTCTAAAACTCATAAAATCAATTTCAAATGACGAATCCGAACCATTGAAATCCGCCTACCTTATGTGTGATGCATCTACATATGAAATTTTTAAACATTCGAATTAATTTAGTATAAAGTCAAGCGGTCAAAAGTAGAAGGTTAATAAATTAATTTTAGTGCAACCAAAACTTTGGTGAGCTTAAGAGTACCCTAGTTCTACTCATGTTTTATTATTGGTGGAATTTTGTTTTGTCTCTAACTAGGTTGAATCAGTACATGTTAAGTTATTGTCTAACTAACTAACTCGTCAATTTTTTGTAGGCTCAGGAGGAGAAGGAGAGGAGAGAAGCTGCTGAAAAGGAACTTTTGGGGCTCCGTGCCTTGATCCAGCTAGATGAGACTTATGAGGCCTATGAAGCATTGTTGAAGGATTCTGAGCATAAGCTTGACGAGATCTATCGCTCAGCAATGGAGCAAGCTGAGCCCCCTTTGAAAGACGGTTTTGAGGCAGAGGCAGAACAAGAGGAAGAGGAAGTAAATGAGGAGGTAATTGAACTCTTGGAGAAGGGAAAGATGTTGGATCGGGTTGATTTATCCAATCGTGGGCTGAAGCGTCTCCCTGAGGCTTTTGGCAAGCTCAGTGGTTTGGTTTACTTGAATCTCTCGGGCAACCAGTTGGAGGTTAGTGATGGCTTTTTGATATTTGTTGCACTCTGCTTATTGCTGTTGATAGTTATAATTGCTAACTAGATTTAGACTGGTAGGTATTAAAAGTGAGAGGTTTATTTTAAATTTTTTGCATGGCTTCTGTAAAGAGTATTTCTCTTGCAGCATTTCAGTTTTAACTTTTAAGACCTGAGTGTCAACAAACGAGTACAGTCTCCCTGCTATTGTAGGAGCATTTTTTGACAAGTTTTGAAGTGTCTTTGCTCTACATGTTTTGGAAGGCCTCCTTTGTACAATGTGATCCTTTTATTTGTTTTGATGTCACTTAGGAACATTACAGGAAAGTTTGTGTTGTGCAAACTATGAGGGAACATCTGAATTCTAAGGATAGAAAATACCCCATGTTTAAAATGTGCTCAATTATAATCTTGGATTTTGGTATAGTTTGTGTGGTACTGTCGTATCTGTTAGGTTTGTTATTGGTGAGATCCTTCTGGCACTGTAACTTGTCGGTCTGTTTGTCATGAAACATGCAAGAAATTTTATGTCACTTATCTCAAGAAAATTAATTCAATGTTTTAGGAAAAGAAAAGGCAGATCTTTTGTTACCCAAGGTGGTTTACTATATTTGGTAAATGACTAATGACAGTGTTGCTCTAATTTGTTATTGTGTGGCAGATGCTTCCTGATGCTATAGGAGCCCTGGATAGCCTAGAGGAACTATGCCTCTCTAACAACATCCTTACCTCGCTTCCAGAGTCCATTGGTTTGATGTCAAATCTTAAGATACTAAATGTGTCGGGTAACAAGCTGAAATCACTTCCAGATAGCATTTGCCACTGCAGGTACGTCAAAAGGCTGTATCTTATCATTGGACCTTTTATACAGTGTTCAATGCAGTCATCTTGGTTGAAATGTAGCAACTATTGTTTTAGCTTTAGGTTTCATAACACTTTCTGCCCTCCTTTTCATTTTGGCTCAAGTCCTTCATTTGCTGAGTTCTGATTCTAACATATATAACTAAATGCTAGCTGGGACATAAAATAGCATCCAAGTTCCTACGAGCTGGTATAATCCAATATTCTGGTACCACACAATGACTAGTTTTAGGTTTGAATGAGGCTATGGTACTTTGGAATGCGCACATAGGTCCGTGCTATGGATTCATATTTTAATTTTAAAGTTCAACCAGTCGATCCAAACTGTCCACAACATGATCTTCATATAAAAATGTACTTGGAGATCAAATTTTGCATTTTTTTAGAATTTTTAAACTATTTTTTTTAGGAGGGGGGTTAAAATGCACCCTCCTTTTTGTGCTCCTAACGTGCACCATTCCTCGTATCTTCATTTTTAAAGTTCAAATTGTTGATTCGAATCTACCAATGTGTTCTACATATTAAAATGTGCTTGGAGACCAAATTTTACATTTTTTGGAATTTTTTTACTATTTTTTCAGAATTTTTTATTAAACTAAACAATAATAAAAAATTCAGCACAGTGATGATTTTCAAAAATTCTGAAAAAATAGTAAAAAATTTTCAAAAAATGTAAAATTTGGTCTCCAAGCACATTTTAATATGTATAACATGTTGGTAGATTCAAATCAACAATTTGAACTTTAAAAATGAAGAAACAAGGGGAGGGTGCATTTTAACCCCCCTCTTTTTTTAGATAGGTAGAAAATGACCTGAATTTAAGATTATGAACCATCCAAAAGTAGTGATTTTCTACATATCTAAATAAATAGTAAAAAAATATTAACAAATTTAAAAATTGATCGATAAGTACATTTTCATATGGAGATCACATTGAGTGGTTCGGATCGGCTATTTGAAATTTGAAAACGTAGATATGGATCCATAGCGCGGACCAATCGGCGCATTGTAAAGTACCACAGCCTCACTCTTTAGGTTTTGTGTATTTGCTTCGAAGTATGGATCAAGTAGGTGACATAAATGAAAAGCATATATCCACTAATTTAATCAGAAAAACTTGAACATCTTTAGACTTGGTTGAGAAAAAAAGATAGATTTCAAAACTAAAACTACCAATATAAATTATGTATGTAAATTGTAAAATATCAAAATTTTGATGAATTGTTTTTTAATCTAGGTCACTAGTCGAACTCGATGCAAGTTACAATCAACTAACCTACCTACCAACAAACATCGGGTTCGAGCTTGTTAACCTGCAAAAACTTCGTGTACACCTTAACAAACTTCGCTCCCTTCCCACATCTGTTGGAGAGATGACATCTTTGCGCCTCCTTGATGCTCACTTTAACGAACTCCGTGGCCTCCCTTCTTCCATTGGCAAATTACAAAACCTTGAATCCCTAAATGTGAGCTCCAATTTTAGTGACATGCAAGAGCTTCCTATCACATTCGGTGACCTTATAAATCTAAGGGAGCTCGACCTCAGCAACAACCAAATCCACTCCCTACCTGATACCTTTGGGCGATTGGAAAATTTGGAGAAGCTCAACTTAGACCAGAACCCATTGTCAGAACCACCGGCTGACATCATTGAGCAAGGAGTTGGTGCAGTAAAGGAATACATGTCAAAACGGTGGCTCCAAATTCTGATTGAAGAGGAAGAGAGAGAGAAGAGGATGGCTGAGGAGGCAGCGATGCAACAGGGCCCGCAAAAAATGGGCTGGCTTACACGTAGCGTATCATCAGTTAGCAAAATGGCAGGGAATGTGGCTGAGTATCTCTCTCCTCGGGCTAATAAGCCAAAACAGGATTCTTATTTGGATCAGCAATTTTGATTTGCTTGATTTGCATTTCTTGATCTGCATTGTGTATATTTTTGGATACTGTACCAGTTGTTGATTAAACAGGACACTAGTTAACTGGTGGCTTAACAGCTGCGTTTCCACTGCTGCTGTTTTTGTTTCTATTTTTCATCATTTTTCTTTGAGTAATTAGTTCTCTGAATATTTGGAGTTGTAAAAAAATTTGATATGATATAAATGTGGATGAATGAATAAAGTGATGATCCATACAATGAAATTTATATCTTTATCTTTTTGTTTGTCTTTTTGTTACGGTTCTTCCTATTTGCTTGATCCAGCAACAAGAAGTGCCAGTTGTAGGGGTAAAGCTTGTACATGTGATGGTAAGGCTTGGAACGCTATCTTCTGCAGAGTTTTTCCGTGCAGAGCTTTTAATTTGGTTTGTTTGTTTTGGATCAGACAAATTGGATTAAGGATTCACCAAATTTTGAGTTTTTTTAAAATTCGGGCAAGATCTGATCTGGTCCATACGATTTGAAACGAACGGACCAGATTAAAAGCTTAGCACAGCTCACGGAAAAACTCCGCAGAGCTTTCCGGTGAGGCCTGCGACATTACAATTTCCTATAACTGGCATCAACAGACCGGGTTAAGTTTTATCATCTTTTTAATCTCATTCCCATTTTAACGCAAGATTATAAATAAATAGAGTACATATATCTCTTTCAAGTTAGGAAATTACTTAAAATAGATTTAAGTTAGAAAGTTATTTGAGACATCTGAAAGAACTTTTATTTTAAATTAGCACCAATTGACCAAAAAAAGTGAGAAGTTATTGATAATTACTCTCTGTCAGCACATTATTCCTATAATATATAGATCTAAAGTTATCTTAACTCAGGTCAGGTCACTTCAAAATCATAAAAGCACATCTAAGAACCAAAAGGAAATGTAATACCAGTTGGCATTCTTTTTATGCCATTAATTATCTATAATTAGTGTATTTTTATATAAAATTCAAAAATATACATCACATTCTGAATTGAAGAGAACAGTCTGCCAAAATTTTCATGTGAATTGGAGGGGTATTAAGCGTTTTATTACAAAATGTGGTTTTAATCTAATTTTCATGTGAATTTGATATTCATATTACAAAATGTGGTTTTAAGCGTTTTATTACAAAATGTGGCATGTTTAGGATCTGTTCGGCTGACAAATGAGAATGGGTACGAACACGAAAATTGAACTGAAAAACACTGTTTCTGTAAAAAAAAATAATTCAGTTAAATTGAATTTTTTTTCTCACGTAAACAGTGATTCGGCCGAACAGTCCCTCAAGGAGCTAAATTGTTGCTTCCATTCCTTCTTTTACCTGTTCTGCATTAAATTGTTGCTTCCATTCCTTCTTTTACCTGTTCTGCATTGTAATTTCAGAGTAGTGTTGTACCTTAAAAATCATATTGCATTCCACGAGTTACTTGTACTCAAACACAATAAATCACAATAGATCACAGCCAATCGCAACCCTCAAAAGCGTTAACATAACTAATTCAAATTTGCATTTGCACAAGCATTGAAGCATAAACTACACAATTTCACTGATAGATTTGAACAAGCAATCAAATATGCATAAACTACATAAAATAACTATTACAGAACTTGCAAGTAGAATATATAGCAGTTCATACATAACACTGCGCACATAACACCACACTTGGCAAGATGAGGTCCATCACAATCTCATACGCACACTGACAAACACAAACACAAAAGCAACAGCAAACCATGATCACACTGCTCTACCGAGCCATTATTTTTTATATATAATATTAATATACTATACTATTATATCTTAGTATACTACAGCAGGCAGCAAGCGTGTCACTCGGCCTTCTCTCCAGCAATGAGGTCCATAACAACACGCTTGAGGCTCCCACCATTCTTCACCAGCAACTTCTTGTTCATCACTTTGTTATTAAAACCCTACAGCCATATATATTCCATAATAGTCAAATGAGTTGTCACCATGCATCTACAAAAATAGAAATTACACTATTTCAGTGGTCTGGCATATCATTCACCATTTCCTTCAGCTCCTCAAGGAGTGGGTCCCACTCAGATATGCCGCACAGATCATCCACAGACTGCTCCAGGTCATACTTGTTCAGCCTGAGAACTTCCTTGTTCAAATCAATCTGCTTGAAACCCATCTTCTCAAGCTCCTTCAGCAGCACATCCTCGTTGGACTCAGGCACTTCCAGCACTGGCACAGAGGGGCCAGCATTAGCTAAGGTTGATGGAGTTGGAGTTGGAGAGAGATCAATGAGAGGATAGGAAACTGCAGGAGGAACAGAAGGGTTGGGCCCATTTGCAGTGGTCTCAGGATCAATAACAGGAACTTGGGTTGCATTAATAGTGGGCCCATTTACACTTAGTTCAGATGTATCTTGTACTTCCGTTATTTCCGCATCTGTGTCATTTTCTGGCAGCAGGTTCAGATTTATGGCAGACTTGATATCTTGCTCGGAGTTGCCAGGCTGTTCTACCTGAGCACCCATCAAAACGAAAGATTTTTACAGACATTACAAACATGGAACACATTAAATAATTATTTTTTTAGATTGCAAAAGGCAAAAATGAGAGGATATATACCTGGAAAAGAACCCAAACTCTTTGACCAAACTTGTGTCCAGAAGGAGAAACAAGCCTCCAGTATGAAAGATACCTACCAGCTCTTGCCGGTGCACAGAAGTCAACAGCAATGTCAATCTCTTCATCGAGCGGTAATCCATTCACAGGAATCTACAATTGTAGCATTAAAAAAGTCAACTAAAGATTCTCCTAGCTCCAAATCAACTGAAACTTGAGAAAAAAAATTTACCTCAAGCTGATAAGAGATCCGTGTAGTGAGGTGGTCACCACCAACCCAGATGAGACGAGTACCAAAAGGCCAAAACGAGCAACCGTTATTTCGCATCCGCCATATTTTTGTGAATGGTGTTGAAGGTGCCATAACTGTTCCATCTGGGATCGTTATGTCTTGAATGAAACGACTCTCAAGCTTTGAGCGCATTTTTGGGCCCCTCACTGGACAATGTGGGGGAGGGATGTTAAACTTTGAATGCTGAAATTAATAAGAAAATAATTGTCACTGACAATGTAACATGAACAAAAACATGACATCTTTGTACTTTGTGTATTGAAAATATGAGATGTAGAATAAGAGGATTACTGTCTTGAAGTCCCTGGGATGCCGAGGTACAGGCGTGTCAATTTTGGTATACTCGGCCTCCTTGCCAAAGCATGCAAAACATGCGGCACACAAATCATAGTCATCTTTACTGTAAAAGAGGAACAATGTTAATAGCAGGTTATAGAGCAATGAGACTGCCATATAGCACCACTTGAAGAAAAAATATGAAACAAATAAATAAACTACAGGTCTAGAAGCTTACACAATGGACTTGTAACGTGGTCCAACAATTGGTGTCACATCACAAGCATCACATATGATCCCCCTGTGGCATGCCGGGTACATGCTATCATACCCATCTGCCTTCCTGTAGGGATGCCCAGCAGGAAAGAACCTACTAGGATAAGGAGGTATGTCTGACGAGGGTGCATTCCCATTCCCATTCACACTGTTCGCAACAGAATCAGGTGCCTGAGGTCGTGGTGGTGGCGGTGGTGGTGCGAAAGGGAGAAATGGGGGAAATGGGAATGGGCGGTGCGGACCATATGGATGTGGCGGCAGTGTAGGTAGTGGTCCACTAAATGGGCTCTGCAAGAAAGTTGGACTAAGTGGCATAGGTGGCGGCGGTGCAGGTGGTGGTCCACCAAAAGAGCCTTTCTGCGAGGGACTCTGCAACACAGCTTTCCCCTTGCGTTGCATCTCAGAAGCTGTTTTATTGTCTGCATCATTTTTAACCCCAGCCCCCTTTTCACGAGAGCCAGTATTAGGAAACCAGCTCGTAGCTCCCTTGTCTGAGACATGTACCACCTTTGGCTCTTTCGTCTTGATCTTAGTTGCATTTTCAGAAGTTCTAGGTGCAGTTTCATTTGTACCACTTGCTGATCTTAAGGAACTACCAGAAGGTACATTAGCTGGCTGAGCAGCTTGTGATACAGTCAGTTTTGATAATGCATTGAGCATCTCAGTCAAAACCGGTGAATGTGCCCCTCCCAAAATATCCTCGCTGGCCTTGGAGAACATTCTGTTCAGGGGCTGAGGAAGAGACCTCAGTGTTTCTTCAACTGACGAACGAATCTGATTCAGACCATCGAGCGAAGTTGGGGGAATTGAGTTTGTAGCATTGGGTTTAGGTTCAACGGCAGGAGCAGCATTAGATTGGGCTCTGAGTTGAACATTTATCCTCAGTGGATTTAACTTCTGGTTAATGGCAGCATCAGATAGGTCCTGGTCATCATCTAGCATGACAGTGTCACCATCTACATCTGTGTATGTCAGAATGACATCAGCGGATGGGTTTAGGTTAAAAGCCAGTATGATTTTCTCTCTCAGCTTGGCAATGTTGACATCCAAAACGTTCCGAGTGACACAAGCAGTGAAACGCTTGAGGGCGTCACCATACTTGACCTACAAATAAAATGTCGGAAAAGACAGATTAGACATCTAAATCTGCAATCTACACAAAACTTCAACAAGTAGACTCAAAAAGATATGTTGAAAAGTATACATTGATTAAAAGAAAACTAAAGATAGCTATGGCAAATAAGAATGTTCGATGCATCAATATAGGTTATGCTTATAAAAAAAAGGAGTTATGACTGTCACATGATTGATCTGTGTGAATGTTTTTCAGATTTTCATGAAAATTTGAATGTATACACAAAAACAGATAGTGAATGAAAACTAATAGCAACCCCAACTGAAAAAACATCACTGGCTTATTGTGCTATTACAAAGGAGATCACTCAGCTGTCAAACTTGGTTATTTTCAGCGTAAACTCAATATACTCTTGAATCACAGATAAAAGGTAAATCATTAATTCTTCCCTAGTGATGGCTCTTTTGTTCTATGAGTGTTTTATTAGAAATTGTCAGGGTTAGAATTTGACAGAAAATCCAAAGTAACATTACAAAGATCAAAAAGTTTAATCCATCCCCACTTAATTTCTCTTCCAGCTCGTGTGATTTTAAACTAATCAAATCATTTCACCACAAACATTTTCATTTTAAGTTTACTCTCTTATCAACATCTTTCAATATTTATATCCCAGTCAACCCAATAAACTATAGGTTAGTTTGGGAGATTTATTAACACTTTTCACCAAGACCAGCAACAAAAGACAGAAATTGACAACAGTATTGTACACCATACTCCTATCAAGCCCCAAATACCCCCATAATTTGCAAAAAGTCCTCTGACATAATTCGTAATATAACAACAGCTCTAGAAACCTCATCGACAGAACCAACCCAAGTAGAAAACAACGAAAATGAAAATTTTCTTAGCTACAGAACTAGACCGGGAGATTCCCCAGTCTAAAACCCTAGATAATCTAAAATCGGTTCCATAGGTCAAGAAAACATGGAAATTATACCTTGATCACCAAATCGTGTTGCGAATCCATCGCTGAAGGTTGTAGCACCGAGGAAAATCAAGAGATGATCGAAGCAGCAGCGTAGCCGTGAGCCGCCGAAAGCAAATTAGACAAAAAAGCAAAACAAGGGGAGAGAGAATCCGACGAGCGCGTAACCGTAAGCCGCACTTAAATAGATTATAAAGAGGGGAAATAGGAAATGGGGAACGATAAAGGTGCGATCGATAATTGGGTTGCTCTTCGGTGCTTGTATTTATAGAGGGATAGGCATTGCTTCGGTGCGAAGGCTTAGTTTAATTAGCTAGCCTTGCGGATCAAGTCCAATGGATAATGCATAATTATATATATTTTTATTTTTGCTTGCTTGATTGTTATTATTTCTATTATTGAGATTTAATGACGTTGATATGGGACCGGGTTATTTTTTTTTATCTAATAATAGTTAGGATGGATCCAAAATTTTCGTTGGAATAAAAAATTATCGAATTAAATTTAAATCAAGGTTTTAAATAGCGTTTATAGCAGCATAGCGGGGAGATAAAAAAAAAAAAGCTTTAGCAAATAGCACAATTATAGTGAAGGTTATCATAAATAATGTTTTTTTTTATTTTAAAAATTATATTTTATATTTCTACTAATAGTAAATATGTCTCATCAAAAAAAAAATTGATTAAGAAGTTCTAATATTCATATTGAACCAATACAAAGTTCAAATTGTCATTTAAAATATCTCTAAATAAAAAACTATCGATATATTTTATATTCAAAATATACCACTACTATATATTAATGCACAATACAAAATTTAATTGATATAGCGGTATAACCCGCACATACTCCATTATATTGATATAGCTTTATAAAGTAAAAAAAAAATTCCATATAGACATTAAGGCCCATTAAAATTGTAAAATTATAAGCCATGTAGCATAGCGGACCGCTATTGCCGCTACGCGCTACATGCTATAGCGGCCGTAGCTTGATTAAAACAGTTTTACCCCGTAGTTTAGCTTTCTAGGTCCAAAACCGCTATAACTAGCTATTTAGAATGCTGATTTAAACTCATTAACTAATTGGGTATTCAAGAAAAAAAAATTTGACTTATACTTTCTAATATTCTTACTTATAATTTATGATAGTCTAACTTAATTTTAATTATTAATCATAATATAAAAAATTTATTTTGATTTTAATACTAAATTTAATTCAAATTACAAATCAAACATTCTGAAGAAGAAGAAAAAAAATTAAAGATGAAAAAGTTGATCATAACTGATAGATGACTAATAAAATTCAAAATTCAGATAAGATGATAATAATCAGCGACTAGTTAAATGAGTTTTATTGGCTTTCGAGGGAATTCTTGGAAAATATAGTCCCTCATTTTAATTATAATAATAGAAAATTTCTACGGAAACTGCGAATCGATTCTTAATTTTTAACATAGCTATCGTCATTAATTAACTTTCTTTTCCTTCAAGACATCTAAAATTAGACTAAATAAATAGTTTCTTTAATTTGAAACGGAATAAAATGTCAATGGCTTGACAAGATGGTTTGTTGTGCTGATTCTAAACAAAATTATCTCAAATATTGTGCAAATATATTTACAACACATTGCGAATGTTAATTGGGACTGCATCGCAAGCCATATAATCAACAACAAAAACATATATTCGCCAAAGATTATAAAGTAATTGAAGATTTATTAAAATAATACACCAATTTGTATGACCTATGATGTATATATAAAATATTAGGATCAGAGAAGGGCTACAAGTCAATTAGTCACAGAGATAACTGAGATTCTACCATAGTGTGAATTGTTAAGTTGTGTGGTTGTAATCAAATTTACTAATACAATATTGGTAGTTACTACCAAGTTTTCAAAAAAAAAAAAGAGGATTCTCGTTTCTTATTTTGTACCTATCTGTCTTCTTATCCTCTCTCTTCTCTCTTTCTTTTAGGAGAGACACAAAATGATAAAAGAAGAACAAGGATAAAATAAGAGTAGACTTCCCAGTTTCTGTGAAGATTTTCAAAAAAAAATAATAAAATAAGAATAGATTTGAATCCAAGATATTATATACGTTTAGTTACGCTTTTTTTCAATTCAACTGACCTTGTAAGCAGGAGTGAATGCATTTATGTATTATTTTATTTCTTTTTTTTAATATAAATTAGAAGAAAATGTTATGGTTATAATAAGATTGACTCTCATTTTCTTTGTAAAACTTTTATATGAATATTTTTTTTCACATTTGATCTTAATAGTTTGAAAGTTTGATTTCGCAAACACTCCTACTTATAAGTAAAATATTATCAAGATTAACAAATACCTTTAAAATTTTATCAAATAATTATGTCCAAACGTGATGAGGCAAATTGTATTTACGAATGTAATATTTAACTTGCTAGTAATTTTTATTAACTCTCTCCATCTTTCATATCATACTAACTTCAAAATTAGAAAGACATCAACTAAATAATTTTAAACAAATTGCACGCCAATTTATTTGTACTAAATTTAGAGGTTGTATTCAGAGGTGGAGCTACATTCAAAAAATGAGAGTTAATTAGCTCTTATTTATTTAAAAGTTTTTTATACTTATACATGATTTTATATTTTTTTTAAATAAAATGCTATAAATATGATAATATTAACCCTTATTTGTATCATATAAATTTTGTATGATTAATTCAATTTACATTTGATATCATAACTTGAATTGTTGTACCAACTATTAGCAACCCTCTTTTAGGTGAAAATGCATTTATAGCACTCAGTGCATTTATTCATAGTTTAAAATTTAAATCTATTTGAACCAGATCTCAAGTCATGGAATCATCAAGCTGATTGATATTTTCCAAATATTATTAACCACTTGAAAATTAAATTTATTCGCTAATTTGATAAGTCAAATCAAATTTTGGGCAAAACCATATATTAGTGGTATACTGATACATTTTGGACAAAATCAGCGATTGAACTGGTTAAACCATCGGTCCGAGCAGTAAACCATTGAACCGGAGTTTTAATAGTTCGATGTCCGATCCAATTATATGAGTTGGGCTGTGTTTTTAGCCAATTCGGACAATATTTTAAGCTAAACAGACACTAAATTTGATGGATTCTCTAAAATTATCAAAACGAACTGATTTACTTCAAATAGTCTGCACAGAGTTATAATTATTATATATTCTAAATGAACGAGATGGCGGATCAATATCCATCGACAATATACTCGTTTAATTTGCGAATAATTAGTATATTAATTATTAGATTTTTTTTTTTACTTTTTCGAATCAAACTCTGAATAAAACGCAAAATAAAATAAATATATAATACGTTTTATTTGCAAATAAAATGTGAGTCACGAATTATTTGTGAGAAAAATGCGAGTCATGAATTATTCACAAGAAAAACACTTTTTTGTTTGCTTCTTTATTGTACCGAATCATTTCCAAATTATACTGAATTATAAATTTTTAACTCTGCTAAACTGAATTCGGACTATTTATTTGTCACTCTTATAACCATTTACCACTAGAATGCTAAAATAAATATGCATTTTTCACCGTATTACTTAGACCCACTAAATATTGATCGCAGCGATGGATTTTTATTTTTTTTTAGTCATTTCCCGTGATTAGATTTTTCACTGAATCTAATTAATGGGAGTCCTTACTTTCCTTTTTTTGGGAGGCTCCGATGGGCTTCTACTTGGATTAAAAAAAAAAAAAAGGAAAAGCTCTTCGTAGGCCCATAATTCAATTCCGAGTGTATAAAATAATAGCAGGCATTAGCCCAACAAAGAACCTATCGAGATCCCGCGAAATGCGGTCCAATGAAACCCAATTTGATTCCCTTCCCACAAAACCTCTTCGTGGGCCCGTAATTCAATTCCGAGTGTATAAAATAATAGCAGGCCATAAGCCCAACAAAAGAACCTATCGAGATCCCGCGCAATGCGGCCCAATGAAACCCAATTTGATTCCCTTCCCACAAAACCTCGTCTTCATCCCCTCCAAACCCCGCCCTCCCTCCCTCCCTCCCTTCCCGGTGGCCTCCGGGCGGCGCAAGACCTCCCTCTGACTACAGCTTCCCCTCTCCCCCTCTTTCTCTTTCAGATGGAAGCTTCGTCTAAAGGGAAGAACAGACGGAGGGGGAAGAAGCGGCGAAAGGCCTCCGGTAATCAGCCGCCGGAAGCCTCAGTTGACGTCTCTGAGCAAGCTCCGTCGGCCTTGACGTCAAAGCGGAGAAAGTTGGGGGCAGCAACTTCCTCCAAAGTCAACAAGCCTACTAGTTTCCTCGATAAGGTACCCAGTAAATGATATGGTGTCGGTTTATCTTAACCTACTGAGCTCCAAATCATAGGCATTGTCAGGTTGGGATGGATGTAGATGTAGGGATTTTGGGTAGGAATTAGCTTTGAGAATAGGCTATTGGGAATAGACTATTCGGTGTTTGATTGGGTTAGAATAGCTAGAATAAGGAATTCAAACCTTTTGTCTTATTAAAATAGGCTATTCGTAAGGGTTTTGAGATCTGACTATTCTAATAAGACAAACAATAGCTATTCTTGATTGGCTATTCTAGCTATTCTTGTTTTGCAACCAATAGTATCTCTCGTTTGGAGTAAGAAATGTAGTTGGAAATTTGGTATACTGAGGTGCAATTTTTGGCCAGGGTAGGATTACTTCTCTGTGTATAGGATTAGACTTTAGAGAGAGAATTTTACTAGGAATTGTATGGCTCTCATTAATACCAAAGCCAGCACTTCTGAGTAATGAACTTTTTTTTTTATGGTTTTTGTACCTTCTAGTCTTTGGGTTTGAATTGCTAGTTGGTTTTTTATTTGCAAACTAACTGCATGGTCTTGTTTTGCATATTATTCTAAAATTTGTTAGTTTGCTCTCTTGTAATATTTTAATGCGTAGATGCGAGCTAGGCTATCTGGAGGACATTTCAGGATGTTAAACGAAAAACTATATACTTGCAGGTATTCATTTCCATCTGAACTGTATTTTTTTCTTTGTAACCCAAAGCTCTTATTGGAATTGAAGTATAATTCAAAATGTTCCTGTAGAGGGATAAAGTGGAGGGATAAGAGGACAACTCTTATAGCATATGCGGGTGGTGACAAGAGTTGTCACCTTATCCTTCCATTTTATCCCTTATTGAACATGACAACTATAGGTGTATGGTAGTTGCAAGAAGTTCGTGCGCAATCTAATTTTTGTTTTAAAATGAAATTTATAAAAAATCCGGTACTGTAATGGATGTGTAGTATAGTCATCTCCTTTTAACACTTGTCCTGCCCCCCAACCCAAAAACCAACCACCTTAGGAAAAAAAGCATGAGAAAAAGAGAGGAAAACAAGACAAAATTTACACACACAAGCACTGGCAGTAGTGTTTTGCTTGAAGGATTGCTAAGACCAGACAATAGTGAATTTCTTTTTCAACTTTTATCAGTGGCAATGAGGCATTTGATTACTTCAAGGAAGACCCGGAGCTATTTAGTGTGGTATGCATTGTCCTTAATTTTTATTTGTACTTTTCTTTTAAGTTGGTTCGAGAATACTTTCACTTTTTGTATATCATGCACTTTGTACTGACTCCATACCATCTAGTATCACACAGGTTACCAAGAGCAGATGTCTCGTTGGCCTGAGCAACCAGTAAACATCATCATCACATGGTTAAAAAGCCGCAATCCTTCCTTGACTGTAGCTGATTTCGGCTGTGGTTAGGAATTATTTTTATTATTTATTGATTTACTTCCATCTATTTCAATGCAATATATGTTTTTAGGCGTAAAGTTCACTTATTATGTTACTGATACCTCAACTGTGTCCATTTTAGGGGATGCTAGACTAGCAAAAAATGTGAAGAACAAGGTTTTCTCCATCGACCTGGTTTCTAATGATCCATCTGTTATTGCTTGCGACATGTCTCAGGCAAGGATCATTTTTCAATCCATTAGTTTTAATACTTCTTGAAATCTGACTACTCACTCTCTCTTACAGTATTCTTTCATGTTCTATTTTATTTAAAATTCTTTTACAGACCCCACTGGAGTCTTCGAGTGTTGATGTAGCTGTTTTTTGTTTGTCACTGATGGGAACCAATTACCCTAGTTACATAACTGAAGCTACTAGGGTTCTGAAAACAGGGTATGTTACAATAGTTTTACTATTCCGAGTGAGGTAAATTTTTTTGGGTAATGTTTTGGTCCATGCTTTAAATTATTTTATATGCAGTGGTTGGCTTCTGATAGCTGAAGTGAAGAGTAGGTTTGATCCAAATAATGGAGGGGCCGACCCAGTTGAATTTTCTGAGGCTATCAAAGATCTTGGTTTTTCTCTTGTTTCTCAGGTTTGCTTCTCTGGAATTGTAATATATTACTTCCAAGTTTCATTATTTCTTGTTGCAATTTCTTTAACCTGACAAATTTCATTTTGT
Organism: Carex pumila; assembly: GCA_033356055.1. NCBI lineage: Eukaryota > Viridiplantae > Streptophyta > Magnoliopsida > Poales > Cyperaceae > Carex > Carex pumila. The sequence continues at coordinate 164,211 of JARJHM010000423.1, forward strand.
AGGACATGGAAAACAAAATGTTTATTCTATTTTACTTCAGAAAGAAGGTTCTTAAACACTTCCTTTATTTGTCATTTGTTACCCCCTTACAGTTTTTAACTTTTTTAGTAACAATTTGACTGAAATTTCATTTAAACAGCGATACTTTGTGACCTTTGCAGGAAAAATTGGCGTCAGCTAGAAATATTAATTGGCCAGAGCTGAAAGCATGCATCTATAAAAGGCGCTAATAATTTATTTGTTATTGCACGGAATCCCTGCTCTTTATTTCTATGTTTGTTGCAGAAATTTGAATTGTGTGGATATCACTTAATAGTTCTCTGAAAGTTTGTAAATCACGTTAGACAGCTCGGATCCGTATCCTCCCAGGTACCTGGCTCAGCACAATTGAAACGGATGGCTCAGATTTACTCTCAGCCGGTCCTTGCTCGGGGCAGTATTATTTGTGCTTTGAGATTCTTGCCAAGTTAAATAGAACAATTTTGGACGTCTGATTCAATTGTACTGGTAACCTGAGGGGATGTGAATCAGACAGCTCAATCTACTTTATATTGATGTACATTCAGTTATGTTGTAGGTGTAGTCTATTTAAAATCATTTTCTTTCAGTTAAATTTTTGTTAAGATGATTAAGGCCAAGTATGTTTAGTTAAATTTAGCGTTCACTCTAGTCTATTATAGATGTTATAATAGAATATTACCTTTTCTTAAGCTGTTTCGGATTCGATTAAAACTCCATTAACTGTTGTGAAGTTTTGTTTTCTTCCCTTAACTAAAGAAAACAGGAAACTACTTTATTTGCATCAACATAAAAGTTTTATCAAACTCTCAACTAGGGGTGTTTTTTGGTTCGGTTGAAACTGAATTGAAATAGGCAAACCAAACCAAAGTTATAATTTGGTTTCAAAAATATAATCGAACTGAACTAAAGTTTTATTTCGGTTTGTTTAGTTTGTTTGGTTCAAATTGAAATATATTAATTTTTTATTTAAAGCAATTAATTTATGATAAACCGAAGTATATTAAGAAATAAATCGAAATATTTAAAGCAATTGATTAAGAAATAACTCGGAGTATTAAGAATAAAATGGGACGGCTCGAATCAAATTCATAATATATAAAAATTTGGTTGGTTCGGTTATTTTAGTTTTGAAAATTTTCAAACCAAACTGAATCATTTGATCCAAACTAATTCGGTTAAGTTCACAACCGACTAAACCTGATCCAATGAACACCGCTACTCTCAACCGAATAATTTTGTAGATTTTACTATGATAAATGGTATATGTTAACTTGCCAAAGGCGATGTGAAAACAGTATGTGAACTTGCCAATTTGAAGAGACGGAAATTATTAGGAAAATGTTGTAAAATAACAAAAAAATAATTCATAAGATTCTTGTGTCAGGCAAATATCTCCGATCTATATTAAAATAAGCTCTAAAAATCAAGAAAATGTGCATGCATCTCGGATAAAATTAAACGGGTCAATGATTTAGATTTTATATTTTGATTTAAATTTTTTTAAATATAAGTGAAAATTTGAATTTGTGACATAAAAAACTTGCGATTTTGTTTCCTTTATATGAGAATTCCTCGAGCTGTGTCATACTTTAATAGAATAATTATTAAATGTTCGAACTGATCATATTTTATGATCAAAATAATAATTTTTGTGGTCTACATTAAAATTAAATAGTGTGGAAATCAAAATTTATATTAACTTGTATAATGATATGCAGCTTTCATTCACCGCATTCTCCTCATATTCTGCAACTTTATTTCATCAACTTTTTGTCATATAAATCTATTATATGGATGAGCAAACTTGTTTCATTCATGTTTTTTTAATCTAAATATCAAGCTATGTCGTCAAGTACTGATTCGAGTAGCTTTTAATTTTTAAATTAAATCATTCTAACTGAATCATTACCTGCTCTTTTGATTTTAAAATTAAATCAGGATAGGATACTAATTAGATTCAAACTTATTAATTTATCGGATACACAATTACAATTCAGTTTCTATAACTATGTTTATTAAAAAATATATTATAAATATAAAATCGATTGACACGGTATTAAGAGCTGTGGGAGAAGAACATGCCGTGCATTTTTTTTTCTTTCTGAAATTTTAAAAAATTATGCTTCTTTATCTTGTTGTCATCTTTTTCGCTCTTAATTTCTTGGAAACAATTTATTAATTTTTTTACTTTTGTTAGCCACATTATAGTGAATTGTAAATGTATCGTGTCGTGGCACGCCATGCATGCCATGTCTCATTTGAAGCTAGTATGTACCATGCCGTGCCGTGTTTGTCGAAATTAAAAGTGTTTAGCCATATTCATGCTAGACATATCGTACTTTACTATACATAAATTCGCAATCACGACTTAAGAACACAATTCGTAAGATAAACACAACACTCATAAGAACACAGCACGAATGCACGATCACGACTTAACACGGTACATCCTGCCATAATCCAATATTCCGTACATGCCGTGTTTACGTACGTATTACGTGTATTTTTGTTATTCCCACACTGCCACACAGCTTGTTGCAGAGGAATAGCAACAAACAATCATAGATTGTACATGTTCAAAACACCAGCGTATACTTGATTAAGATTAGATTAAGAAAAAGGAAGTCAATTTTATACTTCCGAGTCTAATTAAGGAATGCAAGAGCATCTACATCTCTCAAACTCTTTGAGTTTCTAATTTGATGTGACAGTTTTTAAACTAGTTTCAAGAATACAGATGGATTTCTTATTTAGCAACTTTGTTCCAAAGTTTTTTAATAAGAAACCGTTTATAAACTCTGACGTGGCTAAATAATTCGCTGAAATTCTTTTGTCTTGTAATTTATTTGCTAATGTGGCAATTAAGAAACTCTAATTTTGAGTTTCAGGGATGTGAGGGTTTAGAAACTTTCAGAGATAAAGTTTCTAAAAATTAGTTAATAGTTATTTAGAAACTTCAAGAGTTTCAGGGATGTAGATACTCTAATATGAGTACCCGCACTCTCATCCTTCCATTATCCTCCCAATTTTATTTGTTTAATCTCATTCACATTTCTCATGATTTATAAGGAATTTTGCAAATCTAAAACCACAAACGTCTTCTATGCAATTTTATCTTTCAAATGAGATCCATGATGACATACTTTCGAGCTCGTCATCACACAAGTATTTATACCTATTATTTTTCACATGTGACACTGCTGACATTTAAAAATATTAATATCAAGTATTACAAGTATTTATACCTATGGACGGAAGTATTTATTGTTAGTTTGTAATAATTTAGAAGTCAATAATACGATAATTTTGATTACATAAAGCTTTGTTCATGAATTGGATGATTAATATCATTTTGTTGCCTTGAGTATTATTGAATTTATGGATCATTTCGAGTTTATGACTGAAATTGTGAAATTCCATAATATAGATGATATATACTCTTAATCTTAAAAGGTCACTGACCAAGGTAATTAGCATGAACACTAATTACCGCTATAAGGTTAGTATGTGGATTAAAAGATGGATAAGTTTTACAAACCACCTGACACGAGATGTCATTTTAATCACATAGATACATGTTCTAGGAACATGGTATTTGACAGACCTCGAATGAAACATTAAATAGAATTGTGTTCGTGTCATTTATGTTTTCATTCAGTGTCACGTTCTACAGTATAAGGTATTTATCGTTCCCACTCAGAAATATGTATATGTGATTGTTATCCACCACTGTCCATAAAAAACAGTCATAACGGTAGCATTCCCATATGTATAGCTTAGCTGAGGAAATGATAGTCTACCAAGAATACTATTTGTCCCTCGTATTTTATACGAGCTATAGCATCACTGGGCCCCTTAGTAGAGTAAGATTATTAGCGCGCGGTATGATTACAAGAGTAATCATATTTGATAATCTGCTCAAGATCAAGAAAAGATTAAGTTTACAAGGATAACACACATCTACCTTGAAACTAATCTGATAGCTATGAGACAGAAGAACAGACACAAGTAAATTGTTTACTGGATCGTGATATTGTACTATACAACATCATCTGTGTAATTGGATGGTCATGATGTGTTGCCAGACGCCACCCATGATTATAGAAGTTAAAACAGTTTTAACTCTATTTACCAACATAACACAGATCCTATTGGGTCACACCATATAGGAGTTAATCGGAGAATCTTATTATAAATGTTATAATTAATTATACGTGTTATAATTAAATTATAAATGTTATGTAAAAATAACAAGCAAAAACATTGGTTAATTTATAAATGTGTGTGACACGTTATATAAAAACTTAATCGATTAATTTATAAATGTGCAGGACACGTTGTATAAATTACCAAAACAACAACAGCAAGAAAAATATATATAATTATTCAGAATAATTATACGAATATTATTTGTATTCGGGCCGAGGGCATTCGGGTCTTTTCAGATTCATCCTTATCCGCATGACACGTCATCGATCCTATCCAGATGACACGTCATCGATCCTATCCAGATGACACGTCATCGATCTTATCCACATGACATGTCATCCTTATCTATTCCATGGCATATCTTGTAAATAGGCATATGTTGAGGGGTATTTCGGTCTTTTGCAAACCTCCTCAAAAGCCTATAAATAGAGAGGTGCATGTAGAAAGAAAAACCACTAATTCATTTGTATCGTTTCGTGCAGAATCGAATCGGTATTTTCTCTCTTTCTCAGTTTCTCTCCCAAATAGTGTTTCGGTTGAGAAAAGAAAGTTATACGTAGTTGACGTATAATCTTGCGGGTTATTGTGGAGTATATTTACGGGATCGATGAATAGTGTTTTATCGAATTTCACGGTATGTCAGTTTTGCTCATTTGATGAAACTGAGTAACCAAAAATTTGTGTTTATGGATTTTTGTCTTTTCCTCATGAATAGTATTTCTGCAGAATTCCGCAGTTTATGGTATTTCTGACAGAAGAAATAAACCGCTCTCTGGATTGATTCCTTCCGTGATGTAGCTCTACTTGCTCGGTCTGCATTCCAACTGTGATTTGGAAACAAGGTATAAATATGTTATATTAATCTATTTAATTGGTAAGTAGATTAAAATTGTAGAAATCAATCATGGAGTAGATCTGTAAAAGGATTAAATTGGGTTTTGATGTCAAAGGAATACTGAAGGTGGACCGCCTTGGAAAGTTTTTTGACATACCTCGTTTAATCCTGAGCTTAAGTTGGCCGTAGAAATTTTTGTTCTACGGTCATTCCGCACCTTAAGCCTAAACGGGTTTTGGTTACCGCGAAACCCCAAAAGTGGTATCCGAAACCCAACATTTATACCTATGTGGTCAACTATTTTTGTTAGAAAAAGGTTGACGCAGGGACGATTAGGGAAATGTGATGCGGAGATGCGGAGTCCACAATTAAGGATAAAATACTTACAAGTGTAGGTATAAATACTTGCACGATGAGGTATAAATACTTGCACAATGAGGTATAAATACTTGTATGACGATAAATTCGAAAATACGTCATTATGGATCTCATTTGAAAGATAAAATTGCGTAAAATACGTTCATAGTTTTAGATTCACAAAATTCCTCATAGAACGTGAGAAATGTGAAAGATATTGAAAAAAATAAAAAAATTTACCTCTAAAAACGTGTATGATTCTTCTCTCATGTAGTTTGAGTGGTATCTTTATATAGTTATATCAAGTTTGACATACAAGCATTAATATCTTAATTTGCAAGTAATAATTTATTTTATTCCAAGTATTTATACCTATGATTTTAATTAAACTTGGAAAATCACAGTGTTATGAATAAATTTAATTAAAATAGTTAGTTAAATTAGTTTATGGGAAGTTAAAATTAGTTTAAGAGATAGGGGTACAATGTGGGTACTGGAGTGTGGGGATTGAAATAATTATTTTCTAATTAATGCCCTGATTATGATTACCTTTCTAATACTTCTTTTGCAGTTTTTTGGTAATAAAAAAATAGGTTGGGAAAAAGAGAACCAAAAAGAGTAAGTTATTGCTTCATAACTGCATTTGGTTTTATATTCGATTCTAAAGTGAAGCACACTTTAATTCCAACTAAATATATGTGGAGATTTTGTGTGACTACTGATACATGCAACGCAAATTTCTTGCCAGCCTAAACAATTAGAACTATTCCAATCATGAATTTGTACATTTTTTGTTCATATATAATTTTTTATGATATTTTGAAGTTAATTATGAATGATCCATTCAAATTCATGTATACTAAGTGTATATATTATGCAGTAAGAGAGCTTTTTTCTACAAACGAAAATGTTGTATTTAATTATTGAACGAATAAATTTAATTCAGTGTTTTGTTAAATATTAAGATTTAATTAGAATATTGTAAAAAAGAAAATTGAGGTTTAGAATTGTATATGGAAATATCTGGGAGAAGAGTATTTTAGAAAGTTAGTTATAAATCTAGACTACTTTTGAAAAATATATAGATACTGTAGAAAAATATATATATAGGAAAATGATAAAGATGGGAAGCAAAAATATGTTGATATTCTGCTGATTTTTTTATTAATCGAAAATAAAATAAAATAAATATCATAAAAGGAGATCATATTGTTGAAAAATCGAAATATATAGCAGTGTCAAACTAAAATACTCAACAAGCATAAGCATTAGCTCTCCCTGAGAAGGAGGTGATCTAGCCACACCTTCCAGTACGGCTACCTTGTTATGACTTCACTAAAAATCCAAGTCGTTGTGTATACTAGATTCAAATAACTGGCATAATTCTTATTTTTCCTGATTGAAAACAATCATCCATGAAAAAGAAAGAAAAAAAAATAGAAAAAAATGGTTTTTTAAGGATTTCTTTTTGATATTTCAACCAATTTTTCAGAAATATCTGCGCATAGATATACAAAAGTTATGGTTTAATATAAAACAAATACTTATTCACTTCACCATCCATATTATTTTTGCAAAAAAGGGACATAGCATGAGTAAAATATCATTTTTCTAAAAAAAATTATAACTTATGGAGTTAACTAAAATTTCATATGTGGAGTATCATAAACTATTGCTACAAGAGCTCTCACACGAGCTACTTACGACACTACCTAGTTATACAATGCCGGTAAAACTCAATTTATTTATATTAAATAAATCGATATATGGAGTTAACTAAAATTTCATGTGATTTAGCAAACAGAACAAGAATTCCATAAATCGAATAGAAACGAACATAGTAATTTTTTTTTCATTTATTTCCTTCTTTTATCAGAAAAAATAATATTTTACTCATCCTATCTCCTTTTTTGGCTCCTTTGGTGTATAGAGATGACCTCACCATTTGAGAGATAACCATAGAGACGATGGAATCCACTCTTTTTTTGGAATGAATATCGTACTCTTTATTTAAGAATGGAAAGAAAAACAAGAATCGTTTTTAGAAAAGAAAAAATTTTATGCACTCTATGTCCTTATTTTTAGAAGAAAAAAAATATTTTATTCAGTCTATGTCCTTATTTTTAGAAAAAAAAAATATTTTATTCATTATATGTCCTTATTTTTAGAAAAAAAATTTATTCACTAAACATAAGATCTTCTTAGACAGAAGAGAGATTTTTCTCTTCTTTGGTTTCACCTTCTCTTTTTTTTTTTAGTTCTATACTTTTATCCCATAAGATATAATAAATACAAAAATATCTTAATTGAAAAATTACTTTACTTATAGTAAAAGACAATGTAAGAATATCAAAATTTACATAGAATTGAAGAAACTCTATTAAAAAATTAGTTTATTCGGGATACTATTCTTATCTTAATATCTTTTAAGATATTTTGAAAACTCTTTCAAAAAAAAAAAGTCTTGAAAAATGAAATGGATTAAGGTGCACGACATGGCGCTTGAGAAATGATGTCTTTTTTTCCAAGAAGACTAAGAACTTGAGTGCCTTTTGCAAGGTCGAAATGTCAAGCCTAGCCTGGAGGTGAGCACAGATGGGTTGCTGTGCTGTACAATATCCTTTTTTTTATTTTGAAGTTTTGTAGGAAAAATGAGATCATTTATTCCATCCGATACTGTAGCTGGACGGGATAAAGCATCCCGTCTCATTATAATCTTATCATAATTAGTAATCTAACTAAAAATAATGCTGGATGGGATAAACCATCCTATTCATTACTGTAGCATTTTTATTTTATTTTTACTTATTTTTTCAATTCTCTTATATGAAAACAAATCTAAAAAAAAATTGCTATAGTGCTGGACCGGATAATCTATCACATTCAAGATTTTTTTTTCATGTTTAGTGGGGTTAAGAATTTAGATTAGTCGGCCATTAATCTAGACGAAAAATTTTATACTGTCCAAAAGACGGGATAATCAATTCCATTTTTTTTTTATATTTCGATTTTCTAACAAAATTATACCCATTCACAATATTTATTTTATTTTATTATATTTTCAATTAATAAAAAAGATCGGAGATATTTTGTGTGAGGTGTCCTGGAACTAACATGTTTTTAGAAGTAGACAAGTAGTATAAATGAAAGTAATATATATTGGATTTGGCTATGGTGCTACGGTTCAATATTTGAGTTTTCAAAATTCTAACGGTCGATTCGAATTATTCATCTTGTTCTCCATATTAATATGTGTTTGGAGACCAAATTTTACATTTTTTGAAAAATTTTTACTATTTTTTTTTATTTATTAAAAATCATTGTTTTTCAGACAAATCTAGACCATAAAAATAACGATATTCAATAAATCTAAAAAAATAGTAAAATATTTAAAAAAAAATGTAAAATTTGGTCTCTAAATACATTAATATGAAGAACAAGATGAATAGTTTGAATCAATCGTTAGAATTTTAAAAACTCAAATATTAAATTGTAGCACCGTAACCAAATCTACATATATTTTAGCCTTGACTGCATCAGTCTAGTTTTCAAAAAGAAAAAAAAAAAAAAAAGTTTGAGATGTAACTGTCGAATCAAAAAGAAAACTAAACAACCTTTCGAGAACAATCTTGTTTCTTTCCTTGGTTTACCAAGTCAAACTGCACCATATATATTAAAAAAAAAAATTGAAGAGTAAGCTTGGGTAACAAGAAAAGCACGGATTGGCAGGGTGAGGGTTTTAAGCTTCGCTGTCATTTCTCGGGTGCTGGATAGTGGGAGACCATAAAGGACAAATCATAGCACCGCTTCCCAAATGTTTTCTCCATTTATCGTATGGAGCCTTAACAGTTAAGGGTCAAGGATACTCCAATGGAGGAGTTGAAAATGGAGACGATGATGATCTCATGGAGGTAGCGACTCCGAACCTCTTGGTCCGAATCAGCTTTTCCAACGCGGACCCTGGCTTACTCCTTCAGTGTCCTACTGGCGATCTCGTATCCTCTGCATTAACCCAAAAAGGAATCTTTTGAGTTAATACATTTGGACCGTTAGATTAGCTTTGAGATTCGTGTAAATTAGATCCGCGTTGTAGGCGAGGGTCGGATGCACTAATATTAAAGACCCCTACTGGCCTAGCTCCCAAGCCAAGCGGGACCCACCAAACGCGGGTTCAGACCCTAACCCGATATGGTCTTTCCTCTAGGCACATTTTCCCGCCTATATAAGATTACTTAGCTCAGTGGAGAAAGGGAAAGGGACCCGAAAGACTCGTAATGACTCCGTTAAGGCGTTAAACTATTTATAAGAGCTTCTGGTAGGTTCACACTAGCGAGCTGCTTCTCAGACAAGGTGCTACTCTGATTTTCGCTTCAAGCGGCTCCGGAGCAATGGCAAGGTACTGATTTTGAAGTTTCGACGCGTATCGATTGTGATATCTACTCTTTCCATTTGGGGACAACTTGAATTTGGGATCGATTTGGTCGCTAATTGGTTTTTGTTAGATTGCAATGTGGTTGATTTTCCCTATTATTGTCGATGCTTTGAGTTTGCTCGGATTATGAAATTTGGACTCTCAAAGGAAAGGGAAAGGGAAAGGGAAGGAAAAAGCTAATACAAACAAACGCTGCTCTCTGTTATTTTGGGGGCTTAAGGCCTAAGCTGGCATTGGTTTCGGGTTATTAGCTGCGAATTTTAGGATAAATATATTTATTTGTTGCTAAGGAAATTTAATTCTTTGCATTTTGATCAATTGTTCTTGTTAGCTAGTGGGGTTTAACCACGAGATAATTAATTCTGTTAGAAGATGTTTATTATGTACCAGTTTAGGGATTGGCATTTATCAATCGTCACATCAGACATACCTTTTTAATGTAATAATTTGATTAGTTATTTTACCATCTTGAACAGGTTTAATTCGCTAATAAGATTTATTAGCATGTAATGTATTTGAGTCTTCCCTTATTTGGGATTATGTTCAAAGAAGGAAGCTTTTGGTAGTGCAGAAGTTCTCATCACAATGATTCTAGACAATTATTTCTACAGAGGACATAAATAGAAAATTTAATTCATGGTTTTGCTGCATTGAAATTGAAGTTTATTGAATTTAACACAGTAAAATATTTTCATTACAGCCCAGAACTTGTTATTTTTGGATATCACAGCTTAAATATTTGCATTACAACCCATATATGTGGTTTATTTATTACTAATAATACCTGAGGTTTGTTATAAAGGGACTTGAGACTGTTGCATAGTAGCGTTGAATGAGTAATTTTCTTTAGGGCTCAAAGTACAGGGGTACCTCCAAGAGGAAAAATATTATATTTGGGGTTGAATATGGAAGTTGATATGTTGACTGAATATTTCCTATCACTGAGAGAAACTTGATTTGTTGGAACTTTGGTGCATAATGATATTTTTGGTCTTCAAAGAAAGATAATTTGGGTAGTCTACCATTTTTCGTTGCAAATGTAGTAATTCATATTCTCCTACAACATACAATTTGATAAATTATGAACGGCTGATTATTTAGGTTTCCTTTTTGTCAAAATTTGTATCAATTAAGCAATGACTCAATGACCTTTTTCCCCTTCTACTGCAGAGCATGGCTTGTCACTAGCAGAGGAATTGCAAAGAAGATAAAAGAACCTGCTCAATTTTCAAGCAAACAAATATTTGAACCGAGTGAAGAAGCAAAACGGGAATGCCCCAACTGTAATCATGTGATCGATAATAGTGATGTAAGGTTTTGTAACAATATAATGCACTTCTCTTCTATTTTTATATAATTGATTTAGCACCAGTTGGTGCATGTAGGTTCCAGGCTTTGAGCCATGACCGATCCCCAATTTGGCATGGATTACAATTTGAGTTAGATTTCCATTGAGTTTTAGATGAAGCAAAACAGAAAACAAAGTACGCAATATTATATTAAAAAAAATAAAATAACGCAAACTACTGGAATTATAAGAAAAATGAAATGGTGTACTGTACTATTATGTCAAAATCCAAACATGCTAGTGTGATATGGTAGCTGCAAAACTTTGTCACAGAGCTTGTCTGTCCTACTTAAAATTACCAATTGCATAACTGTTTAAAAAAAAGTTTGTTCAATTCAAGCCTTGTTTATGTCAGTAATCGCATTTCTAATTATCTTATTGTTTTTTTATATTTAGGTAAACATAGAATGGCCAGGCCTCCCGGCTGGTGTTAAGTTTGACCCATCTGATCTTCAATTGATCAAGCACCTTGAAGGTAAAGTGGGTATGGGTAACTCAAAGCCCCATATGTTCATTGATGTGTTCATTCCAACTATTGAGGAGGAGCAAGGTATTTGCTACACGCACCCTGAAAATCTGCCAGGTGATGATGCATAATGCTTGTTTTGTGCTTTTGTTAGCTAAATAAAATGTGCATTTTACTCATTTTCTTTTGTTCTCAGGCATCAAGAAGGATGGAAACTGTGCTCATTTTTTCCATAAGATCTCTAATGCTTATGCCAGTGGAGACCGCAAGCGCCGAAAAATCAACACTGAGGACAGCAGTAGCATCTCTGTTGGGCATGTTAGGTGAGTTGCACAATAGTTTCTCTAAAAGCTTAAGCTAATAGATGGAAGTTGGTTTTAATATTATGTGTTCATAACAACCTTTCCCTGCATGTAATAGAAGTCAATTTCTATCTAAATCAGTCTCTCCTTCTTCAATATAATCTTAATCTATCAAAATCTCTTGCCCTCATAGAACAAGAAACTAGATGATTATATTAATTTACATTGTATTTTTTAAAGGCAAATTTCACTTTTTATTAGGTGAACAAGATTGCGAAGACAACCAATTATAGACAATAGCATTCAGAAAGGCTTCAAGAAAATCTACCAAAATCTCTTAACACTTACACTCAAAGAAAAATAAACCTAGATGTTTAAATTAATTTGCATTGTATTTTTTGAAGACAAATTTCATTGTTTACTAGGTGGCACAAGACCGGGAAGACAAAACCAATTAAGGAGAATGGCATTCAGAAAGGCTGGAAGAAAATAATGGTTTTGTACAAGAGTGCACAAAGGGGGTGCAGGGCTGATCATAAGGCCAATTGGGTGATGCATCAGTACCATTTGGGTACAAAAGAGGAAGAGGAAGAGAAAGACGGCCAGATGGTGGTTTCAAAGATTTTTTATCAACTGGGCAAAGAAAAAGAGAAGCTTGAATCGGAATCTGTGGAGGGCGAGGATGACAATATAACCGTGCATGCAACTACTGTGAGTCCCAGGACACCCATGCCAAAGGCTCCCCAGCTGCCACATCAGAAGAAAAGTAGCCAGGTTGAGCTACCAGTGCAGAATGTGGAACTAGTGGTTGGTCAGGTATGATGTTTATTATAGCATGTTATTATGTCTTATTCTTTTTCCGGGCCATTGTCAATATTATTTTAGCAATGTTTGCATCCAAATGAGTAATATTCTTGACAAGTAAGAGTGATTCGAGAAACCAATGTCTCCTGTTTGAATACAGAAATGTAAAATGTTCAAGTTAATAGAATATCGTTAACATAGCTCCAGACCTTAATCTTGGAAGCTGAACCAAACACTATACACCATCTAGATAAATATAAAGTAAATTGTTCAAGTACTGTTATGATAATGCTGATGTATCATTGAAACAGGACATGCAGCATCAAGAGAAACCGACATCACCAGTTGTGTGTCTGAAAAATGAAGGAACCTCTGTTTTGTGGGAAAATGAGTCTCAAGCTGTTGAAGAATCTGACCCAAATAAACTGGACCACTCGTTGTTATGCCATGAAGTGCTTGATTCATTTCCCCTGGATAATTCTCTGGATTTTGGCTTGGATGGTATTCTGGATGCATATTGTGTTCGATCTGACCTTAGGTGCAGAAATTTTACCTCGCCTCCAGATCTTCACATCTCTGTAAGAAATCCACAACTGGTAGTGCTTCTACTTGTGAAAATTTTCCCAACCTGCATTGTCAACAAAATACCCAGAATGCCAACAATTACTGAAATAAGATAAACAAAAGGTGATATTCAAGAAGTTAAACAGGGAAGAAGAACCAAGTAGCCAAGGAAGATTAAAAAAAAAGGAAACAAAAATCAATATGCTCTAAAATCCTATTAGTAGGGGTAAGCCACCTCACTGTAGTCCACAATGATTATGTCAGTTCTTACTAACATTGTAATAATTTTGCTTCTTTTTTCATTTTTTCTTTCCCATTTTCAAACTGTGCATCTCAGTCATAGTTAACAGATAGGTGACATGTACCATGTCCATCTACCATAATGAACCAGAATTCTGGGAATATTTCATGTATATAATTTCTTTTATTTTTATATGATGGCAGGAGTTACCATTTGGCTCTCAAGATAGCATCTCTTCCTGGTGGCAGGACCATGATTAATTTTGTACAGGTGCATGTTGCAAAATGTGAAAACAGAGACCCAACTTTTGTGTGTTCTTTTGTGTCAGAACAGAGACCCAACTTTTGTGTGTTCTTTTGGGTCTCGTGACAAGTTGTATAGGACTAATTTTGGAACCCGTTATTTAGTTAGACAACTTAATTGCTCTTAAAATTTTCTTAGTTTCATTTTGTTTCTTTTATTAAGACTTACTGAACTAATGTCTAAAGCAAACTTAATTTGCCTTCTCTGCCATTACCAAGGACTACAATCTTATCTGTTTGAGGCCCACTTTTTTGTTCCTGGCATGTTATGGGCCTTTTTGGGCCTAAAGGAAAAGCTGATGCTTTCCTTTTTATCTTTATATAATTTTCCCCTCATTGGAGTCATATCTGATCGATCATGATCTAGACCACTTTAGCCCAAAAAGGCCTTAAATTGGAAGGAATTAGTCAAATAGCTCGAGAATGGATATTTTGTTCCTCATTTCATTCGTTAGTACCTTACAAATCCCAATTAAATGAGGTACAAATGTATACATCAACATTGGTTCATTCAACCCTTTTCAACTAGTAGTGAAGGCAACATGCAACCCATCTAGGCATTGCTAAAACAACCCTTTGCCATCTACTTCAATTCATTGTCCCACTCGTGCTCTAACCCACATCTCTCCGTGCAACAATTCACCATCAATCAGTGTCGTGATCAACTTCACTGAGCGACCAAATTTCCATGCATGGACCCATGAAATGGATACCTCCATTGAACTAACTGGAAGAAGATCCAATGTTTGTAGCCAAGTTTCTTCTTCATAATTTTGTGCTTTAACTTTGATTACAAGATGCCAACAGACATGCTTCATGTGGATCTAACTATTGTTGGCGGTTGAGGAGACCTGAAACAGCTATGAGTCGAGGCATCAAAGTCTTAATGTGTTATTATGGGTGCACGAATTGAACAAATTAAGAACTTATCGCTATCATAATCAATGTTATTAGATAAAGTTCATGGCTAGTTGATACTGCCAATCTAACAACTTAATTTCTTAATTAATTAGTGAGGTAAGCCAAATTAAGCAAGAGCAACACCGCTAGCTAATTAGGTAATAATTTACACTGTCAGAATACACAGGAAAGAACAAAACAACCAGGTTGCTGTTCCTTCGGATGCTAACATGTAACAGACAAGTATCAATGGAGATTCAGGTCATGCATATGAAGCTGCTGCTCCAATTTTTTTTAAGGAAATAATAGAAAGGAAAGACATTGCCAATACATACGCTGTTTTTTATCTTAGGGGTATACATGAGGTGTATACAGATCGTAGATTTAAAGTACTTAGCTGTAAAGAGCCCACACGAGCTGGCATGTATGTGTATACATCTAGTATAATGTATTTTTGTGCTTTTATGAAAAGACAGTACAAATCCGGGACTGTATTGTCTAGGTACTGTCGGTGTGCTTTGTGCTTGCCACTTCTGGTACCAAGAACCCTGTTTCATCTCAAACTATTTAATGTGCAAAGTGTGTTGCCTACATGTACACATCTACAGCAAAGAAGGCCTCCTATGATTAATGAACAATTGAACATAGGTATATCACCCATATTGTTCTGCTTGCTTTTATGAAGTAATCTTATTGTAGCTCCATACTTCCATTCTTGGAAAAAGAGAACACAAATTAACACCAAAAGAGCCATGAACAGTGAGTACAGCAATCCAAGTATAAATATGTTATCATCTTTGTTTTATTTTCATTAATTGATGGGATAAGGAATTCCTGATCTGATTTAATTCAGTGTCTCTCTTGAAATTGTTGAGTAGCGACTGTCCTTGCCAGCAGAATAACTATGCGCATAGAGGAAACTATCATTAGACTCCTATTATTTCCATCAAGTAAAGATGACTAAAATTGTATCAACGGAATGCACATACCACTGTGTATTTTTAGTTTGTTTATAGCTAAGTGTTTTTTAAAAAAAAATTTATCTAATATTACATAACAGCTAGTTTGTAACTCTTTAAATTAATAAAATCGCCTACGGATTTTACTGTAAAAAGAAAAGTTGATGGGTTAGGGGACAAGAACAATACATTGCAATGGCGCCCATATCAATTACACTGAGGCAATCTTATTCCCACTATATATCCCCATATGTATGTAAATCATCCAATCCAATAATGAGATAAATGAATCAATGAATCAATGAATGAATTTTATTTAGACCCCAGAGAAGATCCATCGCATCACAATCTGTACTGTCACCTCATTCCTGGGCTCTACCATGCCACCTTCTGTGTGTATCCAATGCATTTCTTTCTTGCAAAAGCATATAATACAATCAATATTATGATAATTGTGCCGATTTTTTTTCTTGGTAGATGTCAACTTTAGTATCATCAAATGTTAGATTGCAGCACTGGCTCTGTGTTTCTTTGGGACAGATTTGGGACAATGCTGGGCCTGGGAGCCATGAATCAGTACTCTTTTTTATCTTTTCAGTTTTGTTAAAAATTTCTTAGGTGTACTTTTTGTGCAATTTATGTCTGTTTATTATTTACTACTGTTGCTGACAGGATGGATCTGGTATCACTTTCTTTTGTTTGATGGTTGAAATTATTGTTAATTAATTACCAAAAAATTTCATTGCTCCAGTATATTTAGGATTGGTCAGCTATCAAATGATAGAAATAATAAAATCATTACGTGTTTTGCACTTAGAACACGAACAATTCAGAATTCATAAATCTAAAATAAAATAGCAAATGTAATTTAAGTCTTACGGTTTTGCAGTGACGACATCGTTAAGCAGAACCATAAATTACTAATCATCAGTGGTTTTTCTCAGACGTGATAATAAAGACCTTAGATGTTTTTCTTTTGATTCTCTCTTTCAATAAAATAAATGAATGAAGTTTCTAGAATGAGATGAGTCTAAAAAAGAGACGAAATATTTAATAATTCTGAGACATCCTTTGAGACCAGTATATTTTATAAATAGCAATCTGATTTTTTTCTATCAAAAATTTAGATGTTTTTTCATTAATTATGTAAATTAAATTAGTGTACAATAACAACATAAGCCACATAATAAAATAAAAACTAACATAACTTTCTTTTGATGGTTGAAATTATTGTTAATTAACTATAGCTAATTTTTTTTTTAAATCAAAATGGCAAATTTAAACCTCCCCTAAATTATTAAACTCAATCTACATCATTTACTATTTTTCTATACATGTTTTGTAAATAACAAATCTAATGGACTTTTTTTTTTAATATTAGTAGTTCAAATTAATTGCAAATCCAAAAGTTCTGGATCAGTATTTCTCATCAAGAAAAAAAAACATTTTATACTCTTTTTCTGTTTTGATAAATCTAGATTCCAGTAAATCAGTGATAAATAATAAAATTAATTTTAATTTTAAATCTGCACTCGTGGCCTCTGCTTGGGTTCACGTGGGGGTGGGGGGGGCACAAACTAAAGAATCAGCTCCTTTATTGGTTCATACTACTAATTTTGGCTCAAGTAGTGTTACTAGGTGCTGTTTGTTTGGATTTATCACGTGCATACTAATGATGCTACAGATCAATATACCTGATACGTACCTTCATAATTTGTTTAAAATTAGCTGAACAGTTGTCATGGTTGTTACTTTATTCTCTATGAGTATTACTTTTGATTCAGTATATACACTGAGGAGTGTTCAAATGTATCATGTTTTTGTGCTCTAATATGTTTTACATTTTTTATCTCTATTTTTAAAGTTTGAATAATCAATCTGAACCGCTCAACATGATATTCATAATAAAATATATCTGAAGACCAAATTATATATATTTTTAGAATTTTTTTACTATTTTTTTTAGATATATACAAAATTACTGTTTTAAGGAGATTCTAGACCATCCACAAAAGTGATATTGTACCTATATAAACAAATAGTAAAAAAAAATATAAAATATAAAATTTGGTCTCCAAGAATATTTTATTATGAAAATCATGTTTAGTAATTTGGATCGACTGTTTGGACTTTGAAAATATATATAAAATATGTGGAGCATATTGTAGAACAAAACCATGATGCATTTGAATCCTCCTCTATAATAATATCCTCTTAATTTCTAAGGAGCCCAACATAACATGAAAATAGAATAACAATCTATACTTTTTTATGTTAAGAATAACTACAGCATACATCTAAAATACTTTGGATCCTGAATAGTCAATCATTCATTGGTAAAGAGCACACAGTCAATCTAAAATTTCAATAATAGTATCAAGTTATTTTTTTATTTAAGAAAATTTTGTATCATATTCTCATTTGTTAGTCTATAATTTTTTATCTTAAAAAAATGTAAACAAAATCTTATATCAATATTTGTTAATAAATTTTCGAAAATATTTTTCCCTGGATGAAAAAGAGAAAAAAAAATTTTCTCTCTCAAATGTATATTTAATTCTCAGATATACACTAATAATATAAGATGTACCTTAAAACGTGAATATACAATTGAAAAACCGCTATTTTAAATAAACCATGAAAAAAAATTAAGAAGGTAATATATAAATATTTGCGTGGAAACGCCTTGTGTTACAAAGCACTAATTAAATAGTCTGTTTTTCAAGATACTGGATTATAAATTCATAGATCAAGATGTAAATACAATTATAAATAGAGAGATCAAGAATCACATTAAATGTTAATATAAATACAATTATCACATCTAAAATGTAAAATGTAATTTCATAAATCAACAATAAGATATTTTTTTCTAAATTTTTATGAAGATTAAATATGACCTTTAAAAAAAACTAACGCACATAATTTTATAATAAATATGACTAAATAGAAAGACATTGACTGATTAACTCCATCTATATTGAACTTATTTTTAGTTATCATCTTGTACAAAAAAAATACATAACTGACATGGGTTTTGAAAAAAAATTATTTTTACTAGGAACTCAGCTAATAGCTATGTTCCTCTTAGAGAGATGGAGGTAGCAGGGTAATAGTCATGTGTAAATCAGATATTATTAATGACAAATCTTTTTAAAATACTGAAGTAATAGTCATACGCAGATCAAACATGATAATAACACATTCTCTAATCAAATGATCTATAACGCGAACCAAACACACACACACACACACAAAATAGATGCCGAAATTTTTATTAATATCCAAAAAAAATAAAATCTACATCCAGAAGCATAAAAATTCAAATTCTGCCCAAACTGAATTTTTTTTTTTTTTTACAGTTCCAGACTAATTTTCTCACCTCTGAGTAGAACGCCGCTATTAGCTGAGTCCCCGGTATAATTATTTTTTTTCTAAAAACTATGGCAACTTTGTTTATAGATTTTTTTTATGAACTGGTAGCTTAGAAAAACCGGTCATCTATGGAGGCAGTAGGCAAGATCATACTGGTGCAAGAAGATATATAAAAACTTACAAGAACGGTATAGATAATAGAGACTTTTTTTGTTAAATAAAATCAAATTTAAATATTTCAATCAAACAAGTACGCTAGATTTAAATTTCACAAAAAACAGCTAAATCGGTGGAGACAATTTACTATGCATGCAGTAAGCTTAATGGAACAAATGTCATTTCTGTCTCAAAGATCGGTGGAGTTTTTAAAAAAAAAAAAATCAAATTCAATGTGCTTGTTTCATTGAAATATGTGCTATTTTAAAAAAATAATAATAATAGATATGTGTACAAATGAAATGAGCAGAGAAAATGAAAAGCTGACGAAAGAGAACATGTTTTGTCAGGCAGTGGAGGTAGCCATCGTTGCTGCCCACAAAGGGGGCCAACCAACAAACCCTCCCCCACACGAGTGCCAACTGCCAGACTTTTCTTTTCTCTTTTCTCTTTATCTCTTTATCTCTTTTCTCTGCACCCAAATCCTTCCCGAGTTCTACACGAATCCTCCGCTATTTAATCATTGAAATTGATTGAAAGCTCCATCTTTCACCAGTTAGCTGTCATTTGATGTAACAAATTATATATCTCAATTAAATAATTTTTGGTAATTCAATAAATAGTTAATTTCAGCTCCCATATATTAACTTTAGGGGGATTTCATTGCTATCCAGTATGTCAACTGATTATTGGTTCCATTTAAAGATTTAAATAGCGTTTATCGCATTATAGCAGAACGGTTAAAAAAAGCACTATGCTTATATTGCACTGCTATAGCACGCTATAGTGCTAATATCGGCATAACTTTTATAGTCCAAAAACGTTATAGCGTGTTATTTAAAACACTAATTCTATTTATCAAGTTTTATTTTTTACAAATTAGACAGAATTACATCAAGAATTGTGCATCAGTTTTGCAATTAAAATTGTTTCATACAAAGTTTATATCATATATTTGTATGGAATCATGCATTTACTAATCAGTAATTGGGGGTATTTTCTGTCTTTTTTATTTTCTCTACAATATTTAAAAAAAATTATTTAATTTTTTGCAACAACATTATCACTGTTATGAATAGTTGAAAAATAGCACTCTTATATCACTCTTTCGGGTTGCACCCTTCTAGTACTATTCTAAATTACGATTCCAAATAGCACTATTCTGTGGATTTGTCGAACAACTCCTGGATCATATGGTCGATCAACTAATATAGAGGCAGAGCAAGACTGTCAAACTATGGAGATCAAATGTGAACATAATCAATTATATAAAACTTTCATGCTAAAAATAAATGTCAATTTTACAATATCATGATATTTTTTATCTAAGTTGTATAGAAAATTATACATAATATAAAATAAAAACAAAAAAAATAAATGGAATCAATTGATCCCATTCACACAACATGCCTTTGAACCAACATATGGTTAGCTAATTTTTTAATTATATTTCTTTTTTTTTGTCAAAGAAATATATTGACATTAGTGAGAGAGGTTTATAAAGATAGTTATATATAGTGTTAACTAAAGATCCTTATTGATTGTGTTATTTTTTAATTAAAAAGTAAGATATAATTTTCCCAAAACACTAAAAATAGCAAATGTGTTTGAAAAAAAAAATACTTGACTGAAAAGCTTCACAAATGGTTGTCTACCAATAAGAGAAGTATATGCTTCTCTCTATAGTTTTTTTTTTCTCTTTGTCAGATTTCAATTTCATTGAAAAATTGACACTTAAATAAATTGATGATTGAAAATAATTAGTCAATACATTGACATTTTAGTTGTCAAGTTAAACTTCTCAAGGATAGATGCCAACATTTACTTAATTTAGATTGACAATGAAATTAACATTACATATATTTGCTACTAAAAAAATACATATTGGCAGGGGAACTATGGGTGAAATGTTTTTGGGATTTTTTATCAGCCCTTAAAAGTTTATGAGACTTCTAAATTATGGTTTGATCTTTTTTTTTTATTTTCTTTAACATGCATAATGACTAGAAGAATACTGCTTCGTGTCTCCTCATGGAATGCCCTACAAAAGTGTGTCAAAGTTTTTTGTTTTATCAATATTAATTAATTTTTAAATGATATATCTGAAACAAAAAAATTCAAAACAAAATTCAGATTGCCTACAATCTTGATTTCTAAATAAGTCGCTTATTGAGCACAAGTCAACTTGAGCATTTTACAAACCGAGCACGAACACTGCTGTCAACTCAGTATTGTCTTCTCAACTCAAATCGACTCACTCATTAAGCTAATGAACCGAACATGAACATATCCCAACTCGCTCATTAATCACCCCTACTTAGAAACAGTAATTGTCATGCCATAACTACTAATTTATTATATATTTGTTTCTCGAGAAGAAATTAATTCCTAATGTCTAATTTTCTACCATGTCATACTAAAATTGCGTTAACATATATCTCAATTTTCAAAATACTCTACTCTGCTTCTAATTTTCAAAATCCGGTAACCTTTGAAAGTATGTAACTACTGTTTCTAATTTTCAAAATAATATATATATGCTTCAAATGCTGAATTACATGATTGGATGAATTATGAGTTAATTTACATTTTAGAGTGATCAGTTTCATCTTTCTTTCAAAAATGACCATCTGGAAAAATGATAAATATAGCAAATTGATATTACGTATGTCATAGCAATCTAACTCCATCAATCACTTTTGGATAGTTTAATTGAATGATAATTAAGCATTATTAACGAGTTATTGGTATGAACTAAAAAAACAATAAAAGAACTGGCAAACATTTTTGTTTTTAAAAAATGGAGGCATTTGAACCTTTAAAAGGTATGTTATCTAGCTCACAAAATGAATAAAGTAGTTAACTTATCTCACAAAACATGTGAATGCATGATATACACATGGTATATATGCTCCAAATGCTGAATTATATTGTTGGATGAATTATGAGTTAATTTACATTTTGGAGTGATCAGTTTAATCTTTCTTTCAAAAATAACCATCTGAAAAAATGATAAATGTAGCAAATTGATATTATGTATGTCATAGCAATCTAACTCCATCAATCCCTTTTGAATATTTTAATTGAATGATAATTGAGCATTATTAATGAGTTATTAGAATTAGCTAAAAAATAATAAAAGAACGGGCAAACTTTTAAAAACTTGAAAACCTTTTTGTTTTAAAAAATGGAGGCATTTGAACCTTTGAAAAGTATGTTATCTAGCACACAAAATTAATGAATTAGTTAGCTCATCTCACAAAAGATGTGAATGCATGAGATACACATGAGATGCACATGATATATATGCTTCAAATGCTGAATTATATGGTTGGATGAATTATGAGTTAATTTAAATTTGATAGTGATATGTTTCATCTTTCTTTCAAAAATGACCATCTGAAAAAATGATAAATATAGCAAATTGATATTATGTATGTCATAACAATCTAACTCCATAAATCAATTTTGAATATTTTAATTGAATGATAATTGAGCATTATTAATGAGTTATTAGAATTAACTAAAAAACAAAAAAAGAACTGACAAAACTTTAAAAACTTTAAACCAATAGGCGATCGTGATATTTCTTGATGTTTTTTTTCCCCCTTGAAACCTATGTTGTTTGCAATTTTTTGTTTCAAAAAAAAGCAAAAATTTTGTTTAGAAATTAATTGCAAATTTATAAAAATTTCCTTTAAAGATTGAAGCACAAAATATAAGTTTTATAAAAAAGAGTGTAGACTTAAGTTCAAATCGTATGAAATTCATACTTCACTTTGAAATTTATTTAAAAAGAAAAAAATAATGTTGAGACAATTTGATTTTAAAATAGAAAGAAGTTTGACATATGATCAAAGATTAAAAGAAAAAAACTAACTTATAAGTAGCTGACTTAGACCTGGTGGATTTGTTATATTTTAACATTTAGTTAATTTAGAAATGAGCTATTATTTTAAAAATAATTATTATATCTGAATTATTTTCAAATTACAAAACTTTGACCTTACCCAATCGAATTCGAATAATTTATTTGTTACCATGCTGTCAGTGCAACGTCATGGAGGTCCACAGATGGTTGCTACAGAGAATCCAACTCAAATTGACATTGGCAACTTGTCAGAAAAGCTAAAGAGCTCAAGTTGGGTCCCCACCAGGCGCACCAAACTTGGGATCCAGAGATTAGAGACTAGGGAGCACAAAAGATGGGTTAAAGACGTACACTCACTATTTAATTAGGCAACAGAGCAATAAATAAAATAAAATAAAATAAAAACAAACTTTACTATCTGATCCAGATCTGTGCCAATTTATATGAATCACACTCCAGCGCAAGTCTGATGGAGAACGCAAAAGCAATTTTGGGTTGGTACAAGAAAAGACATGTAATAAGTCAAGAGCTCTTGATATAAAAGTTCTTGTCTGGGGCATGAAGGGGATTGATCACAATTAATTAATATTTGGATTATCTATTTAGATTTCTGTGCCGGATCAAAGCTTCTGTGTGGTCCTCTGCTGATTCTTTGATTCTTTGATTCTTCACAGAGTAACAGAAAAATAAAACAATATGTTGCATACATGTTTTTATATAGAAAATAAATCTGTTGCAATCTCGAATCCAGTGAAAAGCACTGTGAAATCTCTGTAATTCCGGATTCATCCGTTGGATCTTTTTTTCGAGAACGCATTTCAAAACAATTCGACAACTAGATTCAAATTGTAGAGATTTTCTGCGCTCCATTTAACAATGGGCCTGTTCAGCAATAGGTAAAACAGTGAAGGAATAGAGAAATTGTGGAATTGAGAATTGATCACTCTTCTTCTCTATTCCAACTGTGTTCGGCAACCTCAACAACTGGAATAGTGGAATAGAGTATTCATTAAAATATAGAAATAATAAGAAATGACTCTTATGGCCTTATTGAGTTTTGATTAATATACTATAACGTGATGAATGTTAACACATGAACAAATTACATATTCAACAATATATTAAGGTCATGTTTGGTTGTGGAGTAAAGTTAAACCGGATTAAATTTCTTACTCCAAGCTAAACCGGAGTAAATTAATCATGTTTGGTGGAGTAAGCTAAACCACCTCTCTAGGTGATGTAAGTTACTCCGGTTTAGCTCAAATCTTACTTCATCTTAAACCGCTTATGTTACTCCTCATTTGGCTCCTTAAGTGTGAAGTAAGGAGTTTACTCCACAACCAAACATGACCTAAATGAAATAGTGACAAATAAATACAGTCATGCAATTTTCATTAAACAATAAATTATGATAGCATTAAACATTAAACAACAATAAATTTAATTCAAATAAACAATAAACAGTAAATATATTAAATGTATAGTAGCTGTATTGTAATAGAGTGGTTTGTAATACAAAGTGATGCTAGGTACCAGCAAATACAAAGTAAAATGATACTACAACAAGTGTTTAGATTACATGGTTTTAACATGAAACAAAAAAATTATGAAAGAACAAAATTAAAAAAGTGTTTGGAAGAATTCATTTGAGGACATGTTTGGTACTTTCTTCGCTCTTTGATGTTAATATTATTTTAGTTTGCTTATCTTTTTTTGTTCCTTTTATAATTTTTATCTAAATATAAATAAATTAATTTAGCAGCTAACTTATAAAAGTAAATGCACATGACGAGTGAATTTAATTTGTGTTTATCATGAATTAATTTATATTATGTCGGAGATAATTTTGCGTGTGGATTAGACTAAATTTGATTCAAAGTAGCTATTTGCGTAGATTTGAAACATTTCCTAATATATATATACAGAGAGAAAGAGTAACTAATGTGCATTCGTATGCATATGGCCTAATATGCATATGGTCTAAATTTGAAATTTCAAAATTCAAAACGTCAATCTGAACCGTTCATCTTGTTCTCCGTATTAATATGTGATTGGAGACCAAATTTTACATTTTTCTGAATTCTTTTACTATTTAATAAGCCACTTTGAAAATTGTTGATTCAACATTGACTTAACAAAACAGTAAAATCAGCAGCCACCATTGGATTAGTTATTTTTAAAGTGGCTTAATAAATAGTAAAAAAAATTCATAAAAATGTAACATTTGGTCTCCAAGCACATATTAATATGGAGAACAAGATGAATAGTTCGGATCGACTTTTTGAATTTTAAAATTTTAAATTCGGACCGTATGCATATCAGACCATATGCATACAAATGCACATTAGTCTCTCTCTCTATTCATATATATATATATATATATATATATATATTCCCCCGACAACCCTAACCATTTGGAAACATTTTGGTATTATGTTTAACCATCCTAGTATAAGCAATTGACAATGCATGCCAATTGTTAACGATATATTGTTTGCTTGTGCTTTAACACACATACTTTCCATGGAAACAATCTCCGCATAAATACATTTTAAAAGGGACATGTCCTTGCTATGTAACCGTATATATATATACACACACACAGACAACCAAATATATCATGCAAACGGATCTTCTCAGTGGTCCCCTTTTGGTGATTTCTCATCCGATAAAAATTGAGAGATAGATCAAATGAGAATCTATATTATTATTATTAGTACATTATATAATAGCAAGAAGTAGGTTATTGTCTGTACCAGCTCGAATCTATGTCAAGAGAAAGCATTAATTAATTAATAATTAGTGGGCTAAAGCGATGCATGCATTTCATTGGTTAATTTTCTCATTTGCAATTCTGGAATTGGTTGTCAGTTTTGTCATAACTCATATGGGCTCTGCTCTGGGAGGAAAAAAGGGTAAAGATTTTAACAGAGCAGTTTTAGCTTCATACAGCGCACTGGCTATAGAATCAGCACAGCACTGCATATGGTTCGTGCGCTGCATGAAGTCATAATTACTCTGTTAAAAAATTTACCCGGAAAAATTGCTCAATTATGTAATGGACCACTCACACGTGTAAGTGTTACTGTGCAGAGCAGTTTTAGCTTCATGCAGCAGACGGACTATAGAATCAGAACGGCACTGCATATGGTTCGTGCACTGCATGAAGTCATACTTGGTTTGTTAAAAAAATTACACGGAAAAGTTGCTCAATTATGTAATGGACCTAAACCAGTAAAGGGCCACTCGCACGTGTAAGTGTTACCGTGAGGAGTAGTTTTAGCTTCATACAGCGCACGGACTATAGAATCAGAAGAGCACTGCATATGGTTAGTGCGCTGCATGAAGTCATACTTGCTCTGTTAAAATTTTACCCGGAAAAAAATGCTCAATTATGTAATGGACCACTCGCACGTGCAAGTGTTACCGTGTGAATTGGAGGGTATGTTCTATATATTGTTCATTTGTTATAGCCATTTTTAAATTTTGGGTAGACATAAAGAATAATGTAGTTTAGATGCACGTAGCAGATGTTATTATAGGATAGAAATTTAATTTTATAACGTGGGTAGGGATGAAAATGGGTCGGGTAGGGTCCGATTTTTCAGGTCAAAAATTAGGTATGGTTTTTGTTCGCTTTTGTTGTAATTATAGAAAATTTTTAACTTGAAAAATCTTTAAATTAATCGGAAAATATTTTGAATTATTTTTAGAAGAAAAAATTACAAAAAAAAAAAATTAAGGTAAAAAATCTTTTTGGCTTGATATTTTGAATTTTTTACCTTGAAAAATCTTTAGATTAATCGGAATTTTTTTGACTTGATATTTTGAATTCTTTTTAGAAGAAAAAATTACAGAAGTTTTTTGTAAGCCGAAGTATGGAAAATAGAAAAGAAAGAAAGGAGCAAAACAAACATAAATATGTTTAAATTGTATAGAGCTGATTGAACTAAACCCAAATTATAAATTAATCAAATTTAAGAGTGAAGCTATGGTACTATGCATAGCGCAGATTGGCCCGTACTACGGATCAATATTATTTATTTCAAAGTTCAAATAGTCCGTCAGAAGTTCTGAACCGTTCAGCATAATTTTTATATAAAAATTATACTTGCAGTTTAAATTTTATTTTTATTAAATTTTCTTACTATTTTTTTAGATAAATAGAAAATCACTTGATCTAAAGATTTGAGATCATTCAAAAATAATGATTTTCTACCTACCTAATAATATAGTATATATATATTTTTTAAAAGAATGTAAATTTTGATCTACAAATATATTTTCGTACGAAAATCATGTCAAATAATTCAGATAATTGTGTGAACTTTAAAATAGAATTATTAATCCATATTAGTTATTTCCCAATCCTTGCTCCAAATTTAATATACATTCGACATTTTGTGTTACAGTCTCGTATGAATTTTAAATTTCAATCTAAGTAGCTCAATAAATTATTATATAATAAACTTGTTGAATACCAACTTTTACTATTTTTGAATTTTTTTTACTATATTTCATAAATTATTAAAAATAGCTTAAAAAAATGCCAATGTTTTAGATCATTTTTTGTCATATTTCATCAATTATAAAAAATAATAAATATTTTAAAAATAGAAAAAAAAATTGTATTCTAAATATTTATCATATAACCAATTTACTAAGCTACTTAAACCGAAGTTTTATATTTGTACGATAAACTTCTAAAACCATAACACAGAAAACCTTATACTATTCATAACACCTAATTCTTATATCACACTTCCATAACACAGCTGCACAATCTTAGAAGTTTATCAAACTATATTTAGTTGTTTGCATACAATAAATTATAATTTCATCTGTGACCAGGATGTTGTGTTCACATAATCACAGGACCCCTGCTCTTACCTAACCATACATGATTAATTAGGTATTGTTGTGGCCCTAAAAAACTAATGCATAATGGATTTTTTTAATTTTTACTTCTATGTTATATTTGTAAATTAAGTATAATAATGTGAAAAAATTAATCTTTGATCTAGTGATAACAACATTCTTTGTGTAAGAGGTCCTAAATCGGAACTCATATAACCCAAATATAAATATATATATATATATATATATATATATATATATATAGAGGAGGGATCAAGTTACAATATTTTTTGAGTTACAACAAGTTACAACAAGCTTTTTTTTAAATTTGAAAGTCCAAATCGTCGATCCAAACCGTTAGATCTGATCTCTACAATAAAATGTGCTTGGAGACCAAATTTTACATTTTTTTGGAAATTTTTTACTATTTATTAAGATGGGTACAAAAACTAGTCAAATTTAAACCATTGAATTTTGTACCCATCTTAATAAATAGTAAAAAAATTCCAAAAAATATAAAATTTGGTCTCCAAGCACATTTTATTGTAGAGATCACATCTAACGGTTTGGATCGACAATTTGGACTTTCAAATTTTAAAAAAAGCTTGTTGTAACTTGTTGTAACTCAAAAAATGTTGTAACTTGATCCCTCCTCATATATATATATATATAGAGTGGGGTTAAAATGCACCCTCTTTTTTGTGCTCCAAACGTGCACCCTTCCCTCGTTTCTTCATTTTTAAAGTTTAAATAGTTGATTTGAATCTACCAACGTGTTCTACATATTAAAATGTGCTTGGAGACCAAATTTTACATTTTTTGGAAATTTTTTACTATTTTTTCAGAATTTTTTATTAAACTTAACAATAATAAAAAATTCAGCACAGTGATGATTTTCAAAATTTCTGAAAAAATAGTACAAAATTTCCAAAATATGTAAAATTTGGTCTCCAAGCACATTTTAATATGTAGAACACGTTGGTAGATTCAAATCAACTATTTGAATTTTAAAAATGAAGAAACAAGAGGAGGGTACACGTTTGGAGCACAAAAAGGAGGGTGCATTTTAACCCCACTCATATATATATATAGAGTAAAACTAATATACACTTAAGTGTACCAATGAACCCATACACTTAACCCTAGGACCGTACGATTAGCTTTGAGATTTGTGTAGATTCTTTAAAAGTCGTGTAGCTTCTTTAAAAGTCGTGATACACAAATCTCAAAGCTAATCGTACGGTCCTAGGGTTAAGTGTATGGGTTCATTGGTACACTTAAGTGTATATTAGCTTTACTCATATATATATATATTTTTCTCTTTAAATTTTCAATTGTCAAATTTATTATTCTAAAAACTCTCACCTTTATCCATTTTTTAAATATGAAAATTACATATTCCCCTCTAAAACTCGAATATCATATTTAGACTTAAATTACAAAAACTATCATAATTAACCTATTGAAACATCAAATTTACATACTTAAGCAACATGACCCAAAGAATCACCAACTCAGAGACAGATCTTAACAAGGGAATCAAATCTCTAGTCTCCATGTGGACAGAAAATTCATGTCCTTAAAATCACTAACAAGTGAGTCCAAAATGGATTTTGAAGTAAAACTATATTTAATATATAAATGTCAAAACTCATTTTAAATCTATGTATCAGTAACTTTAGAAACATAAATTTCTTACCTACAGAAAAACAGATGATCCGGTTCTCTTAACAACTCCCTATCCAAAATTTTCATTAATGAATTCCTCAAAAGGAGCCTAAGTATTTAAATAATAAATGTATGCAAAAAATTAGTAAATTAGCCTCCTTCCTTCAATAAGGTCTTAATTTGTATATAAAAAATTGTTCATTAATAAATCAATGTAGTGTTTAATACAACTCTTCAAACTCCGCCACTGCTAGGGTGTTTATCAGATTAATTGTTCGGTTAAGTTTAGCAAATTTTAATAACGGTTAGATGAAATCGATTAAAAAATTTAAATCTGTTTCCGTCTGAATTAAATATTTAAAAACATTAAAAAGTTTATGACATAATGTCGATTTAAAACCATTGAACCAAACAAAAAAATTTAACCAATCTTAAAAGAATTCTAAAAATTAACAAGAAAATACTTATTTTTATGATTAATATTCTTATTTCAGTTCAATCGAACAAACAGAAATTTAATTCGGTTTAATTTTAATAGGTTGATAAATTTATTTCAATCAGTTCAATTATATTTTGAAAAATCAAATAAATTTTAATTTACTTATTTTATTTTAGTTTTAACTGAACCAACTGGTAAACACTCTAGCCACTGCAATTAGGAGTGTTCAAATGGTTCAGTTTGTTCGGTTTTCAACCGAACCGAAAATTTCAGTTTTAATGGTTTAGTTTTTCGGTTTGAATGGATCGGTTTGATTGAAATTTTGAATTATTTCGGTTTAAATGGATTAATTCGGTTTAGACTTTTGAAAACCGACTAAATAATATTGGTTCAAGTATGATTTATATTTTGTTTGGTTCAATCATTGCTTCCTTTCTTTCATTTTTTTTAGTTTAAATATTTTAGAACATCTACATATTTTGTATGAAATTGAACTAACTTGTGTATAAATATATGTAATTTTTGATAATAATAGCACCAGTAGGTTTACTTCAATTTATAAGTTTAATTCGGTTCTATTTTTGAAAACCCAAACAAAAAAAAAATAATTTAATTATTTTAATTCGATTTCAACCAAACCGACCGTTTTAACATCCCAATCTGCACTAGTATAATATTTGTCTTTATACAGTGATAATGAGGGAACAGAAGAAAAAACCCAAAGAGAAGCAATAAAATATGAACTAACCCATACTTCCCCTTTGACAAGTAGAACCTCAAAATTCAAAGAGAGGCAATAAAATATGAACTAACCCATACTCCCCCTTTGACATGTAAACCTCAAAATGCAAAGGACATAAATTGAGATGGGTAGAATTCTGACTAGACAACCTACTCGGGCCGCTACATAATGTCACAAATTCACTAGTCAATTGGAACGCCTGCAGCTGGGACCCTGTGCCTTCAATTTTAGAAGACTATAAATTCAATCAATTAAACTAATTATGGATGAATAATTAATGGTGTTCTTTGTCAACCTAATGCAGCTTCAACAAGTTGCTTCATTTAAAGATTCTCGACAGTTTAATCAAAAGATGTGCTTATATTCAAACTGGTCTGTGAAATCAACTTGAATAATAGATTTAAGTACAAGCTAAGTATACTATATTTTTTATGTTTTTAACCCTCTTTTAACTAACAACTGACACTACAAAATGTCGGTTACCAGTTTTTATTATATGTGTTAATCTTTGCATCAGTTTTTATTATATGTGTTAATCTTTGCATCATCTAGTCAGGATCTGAATCTGCTGCAATTTTTACATGTAAACAGTAGCCTACAATCTCTACCTTTTCAAATTTAATTGTTGATTTGTTTCGAGATACGTACATAGAAAAATCAGTTGTTTAGAGATGTGTACAAAAAAAGTTGAACGCTGAATTTAGAAAAACAAGAATTTTAGAAACACTGTTCATAAAATTCAGATCGCAACAGATTTATTTCCCATCTAGTCAGCAAATACTTGATTCTCTTTTTCTCTTAGTTCTTTTTACTGTGAAATAGATTTCAAATCTAATTCAAAAATACATCTAGTCAGCAAACCTGAAGTGTTTGTTTTAGAATTTATTACTGATTTCCATGATTAAGTTTTTTTATCTATTTCTCTGACAAGAGTACCCTACTTGTTTATACAACAAAATTCACAGACAACCAAGATTTCAAACAAAAAAATTAAATACCACAGCAGGCACTAATTTGATCATAACATTCAACCTACACATCACCATTCAACCCAAACAAGATCTCTAATTCCTCTCTGTAACACTTTTATTCATTGTCCATATTTTGTTCATCATTTTCTTTGGTTTTGTGGGAATCACACAAAATGCAGCCTTAAGCCGTGACGAGCCGTTCCTAGTGAGGCGGCCTCTGCGCGGCATGAACACGTCGTCGCTGTCAGAATCACTGATTCCGTCCTCCTCTAGCTTCATCCTAAGTGTCTCGCTCTTTTTCGACTCCTGTCGTTGCAACTCGGACATGTCATGCTCATCGTCTCCGCCGGAGTTTGATTTGGAGAGGAGCGAGTTGATGCCATTCGGCAAATTTGTGACTTGGGAGCCCGAAATGACAGAGCGAGCCTGCTCAAAGAAGAGAACCTGAACCACCATTCGTAGGGGAAGCATCTCGTTTTGAGCCGCATGCATGCATGCTTCCATTGACAGTTTCTTGCAATCGAGAACCCGGCATAACTTCTTTCGCGCACTCTTGTCTAGACCGGGATGCATCTGCTTATATTCAGTTTCATGATTAAAAAACTTCCAAATCTAATTAGCTTTTTTGATATGAAATGAAAAATGTACGAGGTAATTAATCAATTACCTTGAGATAAATGTCAACAACCCTGTAGAGATCATCATGATCAGTCCGCGCAAACTCTGGCACGGCTTCGGCAAGTGCAATCAGCTTGTTCATCGGCAAATTAGGATCTTTCGCAATCTCCTGGAGGTATTCATCTATTAGTTTTGCAACTCTGATCTTAGACCCGTGAGAGGCCGATGAAGAACGGCGCCCGTTTTCATGCAACTCAAACTCCACATTTTCTGCCGAGCGGGACCGCCTTCGCTCGCATATCAGCCTCTCCCGAGGCGGGCTAGTAGGCGGGCTCTGTGACTGAAGCCTAAACTCTTCAAGCATAGTTATGACAACATCCACATCATACAAAGTCTCACTATCGTACGAAACAGACGGGATAAGTAAATCGGCAACCGTCGCTTCGTCAAGCTGAAGCCCGACACGTCTCGCCAACTCCATCTTGCAAGAAGCCGATGCATTTAATATGGTTCCTGCCTTGAGAAGCCTAAGCAAGAAGCTACATGAAACCGAGCCCTTCTCGGCCGGCAAGAGAGTTACGATCTTCTCTAGTAATAATCTTTGTTTCATGGTTATCTCCTTCACAGATTCACCACCCGAATCATCGTCACCTTCTGAAATTTCTCCCGACTTGCCATTGTTTCCTATGTTAGGCAGCCATTTCCGTGCATAGGCCTTCAATGCCTTGCCGACACTTTTAGCCGGCACAACACCGCCTGATTTGACAGCCAGCATTACTCGCCAGTAAAGGTCCATACCAAGCTCTGAGATATCGTCACCCCAAGAGTCTCGGCTTTTTGACGGATTGTTGGTTTTGCAACAGTGACTGATAATCATCGAGGCGAGTGCATCAATGCACCGACTGGTGATGCCGAGCTCCTCACAGAGCGCCGTGTATTGTTTCGTCTGTTGTAGTGTGACGAGTGTGTCTTTCCACCGGCGAAGGATGCAGGAGTTGAGAAATGCATCAAGTTTTCCGGCAAGGTTGCCACGGTCCGCGCCATCGGTCATACCTGTTACCAGAACAAGCAAATATTTAATTCTTCCTATTTATTTATTTATAAAAATATTTGGTTCCATGTTAAGAGTCTGGAGTATTATTTTGTATGAAAATTTTAAAAAAAAACAAGGAGAAGAAAAATGAGTACCGAGATAGGCGGCGGCACATCGAACAGGTACAATGTTGAGAGCACTGATGGTAACAGTGATGCCGTAGCAGAATTTGGCGCATGTCTCAAATGCTTCGATGCCACCCGGGAAGTTGCTGAGTTGAATAATTGCTTCATCTGGGATCTCTGCCCAGAGCGCCTGAAGCCGTAGACACTTCGACAGGAGAGGGAACTATTTTTTTCAAAAACAAAACACAGAAAAAAAAAAAGAAAAAAAAAAGAAGGAGAACTGGTATGAGAAAAACAGAGAGATATTAGAGAGGGAAAAACAGAGACAAGGTTTTGTTTCTTTTGTTACCTTGTGGAGATGATACATGGAGTTATCAACCTGGATTTGAAGGTCTGTGGTAACATCTGAAGATATAGACCTGAAACAAATAATTTTTTTTTTTCGTTAGTAATGGAACTACTTGAATTCTAAAGATTTTTCCATGGAAGAGAAGAGAGATGTAAACCTAGCTGCCTCTGTAGTAAAAAAGGTATCTGGCCTGGTTCCTAATTTCATGAACTTCATCTTGAATCAGCTTTTCTTTCAAAGCTTTTTTGCTTGACACACACTCTCTCTTTCACCACCTTCTTCTCTAAATCTCGAATTAGATGAGTTGAGCTCCTTTCTAGAAGGCTTTTACTCTCTCTATGTGGATCCTTTGTGATAGATATATGAGAGGTGGTTTGGCTTCAATAGAAGGCATTGAAAGAAGCGACAGAATCCAAAGCTGAGATGGAATGCGTGGGATAGATGATTAATATTTTGATTAATTGATTAACACAGGTGGTGATGGCCTGGTGGGGAGAAAAGTGGAAAAAAAATTTATCCGTAGAAATTATTAAAATCAGATTTACAGAAATAGAAAGAGTTTCTCGTTTTCAATAAATACAAAAAGATTTAATTTATCGAGTCCGATTCAAATGTTATGAGTCAGACTCAGTGATTCAGATTCATATTTTTTTTTTTTTATTTGGATCTAGATTGTCTGATTAAAGAATAATTCTGCTCTGGTCCATAGATAATCTTAAAAAAAATATAATATTTAGATCTGAATTATTGAGTCAAATCTAGATGAATCAGATATTTATGTATTTGTTAGAAAGGAGTTACTCTTTATATTTATGTATGTCTGATTTAATAAATAATTTATATGGATAAATTTTTTTCAGAAAAGTGAGTATGTGGATTGAGCGTTAAATTATTGTCAAGAGTAAAATTGACACACACACACTCCTTGGGCCAATTTTTAGATTTTAAGCTAATAATCAATCACCAAAATAAAAAATTTAGAGCCTTATCAGATTAGACCTCTGACCTAAAAAAATGATCAGAAATTTTAGTGGAAGGCAAAAAATAAAAAAGGAATTCAAAGAGATACGAAAGGTTTTGTGGGTCCCATTCCAAAGAGAATTAATACTTAGCTTTTTATCTAGACCTTCCTTTTTAATTTCTTTTGTTAATGATATCATGTCATATCTGAATGGAAGGGCCCACCATTAAGAGTGATAAAGTATCATACGGATCCATCCTTTGATCATGAAATGAATGATGGATGGATGAACCTAAAAAAAGTTATTAAATGCGCAAAATAATGTTGGAACTTGTAAAAAAAAAAAAATGGTTTGTTGTACCGATTGAAATAATGACCCGGCGTCCTCTCAGTATCAGAAAGACTATCATTAAAAAGATCTACATCGTTGAACTGCACTCTTGCACAGATACCCATACCAAATTAACAATGCCAAATTGGTACACATCCCTCCAATATGATCCAGTACTATGCCAAGGGTGAGGAATCCAGATCCTTCCAGACAACGTAATAACAGAGAATCTTTTACAATTACTACATCTGGAATGTTCTTTTTAACTTCGCACGAATCTAATACAGCCCGTCTGCTCCTGCACTAGCTAGAATCTCAAAGCGGATGGGAGTTAATCTTAAACCGTAAAGTGAAGAGAATTTTTTACAGTAATGGAGAGGATATTTGTCTGTGATACTATGCATAGGTCCGTATTATGCTTTAATATTATTTTTTTAAAATTCAAATATCGATTTGTGTTGAATGTGATCTTTGTGTAAATATGTACTTGTATATCAAATTTTAATTATTTTTTATATTTTTGTTATGTTGAATTGCTCATAACAATTATTGAGATTTTGAAAGTGAAAATATTAATCTGTAGTACAGATCAATATGCATTATGCATGCATGTTGTAGCCTCACTCTATGAATTGTTATACCATTTTTTTGTACAGAAAGGTCGAGTTCTAACATACCAATTTCTATTTAATTGTTTATAAAAGATTTCTCATCCGGTTTCAAATCCATTACTTTTCACATTTGTCGTTAGTTCAAAAATTATTTTTTTATGAACTATTATACGGACGGTGGAGCTTTTTATTTAAACAAATGTCTTTGACTAGTCGACAAATATTATAATGATATATGATTTTCAAAATTCTCAACAAAAATTCATATCTAAGTTGAGTGTGAGAACTAGAGTGGGAAAAATGACACGACAGAGCCGGCTCTATTATGGAATGGTACGGCACATGTTATTGTTTCGTGCCATGACTTGCGTGTCTCGTACTGTGACCAGCTTGCAGAAATTTTGGCATGTCAAGTCATGCGAAATATTCAGTCATGACACGACACGTAATCACACCAGTCACGTGTAATTAGGACCGTTAGGTCTTAATCAAATGGTGAATCTTGAATAAACTAACTTAAATTATGAAAAAATAGTTAAACGTGAAAGACATGACCAGTTACGTTTGGACACGGCGTGACTCGTGTGCTATAACCACCCCTTGACATTTTAGTCACGTCACGACACGGCACGTTTTTTCCACTCTAGTGGGAACTGTATATTATTGAATGTCAAACATGATATTTATACAAAAATTTACTTAGAGATCAAATTGTATATTTTTAAAATTTTGTTTACTATTTTTTAATAAATAAAATCATTATTTTGTAAATTTTTGTATGAATTTGTGTACATTTTATACTGTATATTGAAACTTAATAAAAAAAAATTAAAACTTATTTCTAAAATTTGTAAAACCAATTCAGTCTAAAATGTTTGTAAAATTTTTTTTTTTTTAAAACAAGATCTAGTCAAATCCAGCAAACCAGCTTGTCAGCTAGCTTAGTCCTAGTGTTGTAAAAAATGCCCATTTAGGTTGATTAATCGGCTGATTAGTCATTGCCAGTGATCAAACCGTTATAGATTTTTTCGACTAATCAGTCAATTATTTCCGAACATAACCAATTATTTTCGATCAGTCACTTGGCGGTACCTTGTCCGTGTAACGACTGCATACCGTTATTTATAACGTTGCTCGGTCTAACTTGTAACGATTTCAAACTTCAATTTCAATTTAAACTTTTAAAGTCAGCTCACTTGTAACTCGGACGAGTGAACTCGTGACAAGTTCAAACTTGTGTCCAGCTCATTACCAACCTTAGTTCGAGACTTCCAGTGCTAGTTACCAATATAGGAGGGTAACTAGGAGTATCGAATAATTGAATAGATTTCGTAGGGCTGTGTTCATACGATTTCGGTGTCTTTTCTTTCTTTTCACAGTAAATGTCAATCTTTAAGATTCATCCACCGCCGAAAGTCTCTATAACGCTTCAATGCTCTTTAATGGTCTCTCATCGCTTCTATTTCTAGCAGTAAACGAACCACCTCTTTTTGGGGTGGCACTTGAAATTACGACCTTTCCGGTCAATTTGGTTAACCAAATTATTCTTTGTCGGAGGTGTCTATCGACTATCGGATATTCGGATCCAGTTTAATTGGTTTAAAAGGGAACAAGAGAGCTAGTGTGCTTCAGAACTGAAGGGTAAATATATCATTAAGGATCCGTTTGACAACCCAATAGAAAAAAGGAATGGACATAAGTTTTGAAAATTTTAAACTGAATTTTACTGTTCACTGTGAGAATAAAAATTTCACTCTAAGCAAATTTTTTTTCCCACAGTGAATAGTAATCTACCGAACGGGTCCTAAGGGTTCGTTCGATGAACAACTGTTCATCATGGGAAATTTTTTTTTGCTCAAAGCTAAGTTTTTATTTCCACGGTGAACAGTAAAATCCAGTTCTAAATTTTTGATTCCTACACCTATTCTTATTCTCTATTGAGCTGCCGAACGTGCCCTAAATGAAATCCTCTGCACAGTAAATTTATATCTCAAATCGGAGATATTGTCAAAACAAAGCATTTCTCTCTTCTTCTCTGGCTCTGTATAGTAGCGCGTACCCTCCGCTCCCTCTTAATTTGATTCTCCCTTTTGAAACAGGTGCATACACTCACTCGGTCAGATCTGGTCCAATGACGTTGTAACTTTTGCACAATATTTTCTTCTTCCCTCCCTCCGCGTGCCCTCTTCTGAAACTGACTCTTAGAGTTAAACAGTTCGGTTTTTTTTTGTTAAATAGATCAGTTTGGTACATTTTTTAAAATTGGTTTAGACGTTTAATTTAGTTAGGTTTAGAAATTTTTGAAATTAGTTAAATCGAACATAACAAAAAAAACCTATAATTCTTTTGTGCCTATAAAATAATTAATAACTTTTTCTTTCTCTTTGAGTATGAAAATTACTTAATTCTAATTTAATTTTGTGTATTGAATAAATAATTCTTTGTGCCTATAATTTTTTTTTAAATTAACAAACAAATATTTATATATTTTTTTATTAATCTTCTTATTTTGATTCAACCAAACTCACCGCAATTTAGTTCGGTTTGTTTAATTCGGTTTTAATTCGCTTAATAAATTTATTTTGATCGGCTTGATTTTACTTTTGAAAACCAAATAAAATTTCAGTTTGTTTATTTCAATTTCAACAGAACCAAACTGATGAACACAACCATTTCTATTTCTTATGTCGTGATTCGCGTTAAACTGTCTAAAATACTTTCGTTGTTTCTTTTAATTTTTAATTAAAAGTTAGATCATAAATAAAATAAAAAATTATCTAGCTAACCCTCATCTCGAAATTCATCAAATTCCTCTGTATACTCCCTCGTTCAATTCACATTACATTTTGTATTTTGTGACTTCAGTTTTTCTCAATAAATTATCAATTGATAATCGTTAGCTGACAAATAATAAAAACAAACGCATGATAAATATACTGTTCTTTCCACAATAAATTCACTATTAACAACCATTAAATTCTAAATAATTGTATCGTTGTTTTGCAAGGCCCACTTAAAATTTTATTTCATTCGGTCGGAATTTTTGTTTTT
Source organism: Carex pumila (assembly GCA_033356055.1). Classification (NCBI taxonomy): domain Eukaryota; kingdom Viridiplantae; phylum Streptophyta; class Magnoliopsida; order Poales; family Cyperaceae; genus Carex; species Carex pumila. The sequence continues at coordinate 203,109 of JARJHM010000423.1, forward strand.
ATGTCTACAAAAGAAAAAAAAAAAAAAAAACAAATTTGTACCTTCACTTAACAAACACTATGCATGCTGTAGAACTATGATGTGGTCCTTCGTGCTTTTTTATTTTTTATTTATAAATAAACCAACTTTGTCATATAGCTTTGATGAAAATTCAGCTTTTAATGATGATGTCGTTTATTACACAAACCAAAGGTTTCATATCAAAATGCTGTGAAGTTCCTGATAGATATAATCAATCCCTAGCTAGGCTTACAGTGAGTTTATTGATCAACAGCTGTGGCCATTTAGCTTACTCAGATCACTTTTGATTTTCTAAATTTTATTGCATTTAGACCCAAAATTTTTATGAGGGATTCCAATTACACCCTTTCTCAATGACACTGAATTACACTTTATGTTTTCAAAGTCTAAACAGTCGATTTAAACCGTTTAACATGATATATATGTTAAAATGTATTTACAAATAAAATTTCACATTTTTTCTGATTTTTTTTTACTATTTATAAGATGGGTACAAAAATTCAATGGTCGAAAACAATAATTTTATAAAATACTTAATAAATAATAAAAAAATTCAAAAAAAAATATAATTTGATCTGCAATTCTGCAAGCACATTTTAATATATCAATTATGCAAGCACATTTTAATATATCAATTATGTTGAACGGTTTAGATCGATTGTTTAGAATTTGAAAACTTTGAAAATGGAGAGTGTAATTCGGTGTCAACAAAAAAAGGTGTAATTGAATCCCTCCTCAATTTTTAAATATAACAGTCCAAAATTTAAAATTTTAAAACCTACACCTGTTTTTGGAAAAATTCAGAAATATAAGACATGCTGGATAAACCAAGGTTATCCAGCTGACCTAGTATTTTTGGAATATTCTCAAAATCAGATGTAGATTTTGAATTTCAATTTTTTAAACTGTTATACATAAAAATTTGGATATCTAGACTGTACATTAAATAGTTTAATTAGAAAATCACTTGTCTTGATTTTCCTGATTTTTTAATAGTCTCGGTAGCAATACATCTGAACGAATGAGATTTTGAATCTTTCCATACATTAAATTAATCTAGATGCTTAGCAAAAAAGTTAAAAGGGCATCTAAATAATCCAATTATAATCTTAATCATATATTCTAACAAACTCATGGATGGTGTTTTTCCTTTTCATCTTGTTTATTTTGACAGTCTTTCCTTAAACCACAAGTTATGCTACATCTGGTAATTCAAATTTAGGCCTGAAATCGGATCAACTGTTTCTCTGTGAGCAAAAAAATACCTCTAAAGTCACTGATACGTGTGTTTGGGGGGAATTTTAACATTCAAATATTAGATATAATTTTGTCTCAAAATTTACTCTGGACTCATACAGATTTTGAAAAAAATGGTACAATGGAGCTGACTCTGTCATGGAATGGCACGGTACGTGTTACTGTTCTGTGACTCATGTGTCCCATATCGTGACCATTTGCAGGCCCCATGCCGTGACCATTTGTGTGGTGTGATCAATTTGTAGAAAATTTGACCCGGCATAGTTTTTCCACTCTATCTACGCATTAGTAATTTTAGAGACAGAAATTTTCTGCTCCACATGAGAGCAGGAGGTTCGGTTAGACCTAAGGATCAGGACATGCTACACTTAGTGCAAAGCTATGATTGAACCCATGGGCCATGGTTGGATTGTGGGGTTGAGAAATTGGTAAAATATAAACCCAAAAAGTTGAAATCATTCACACCAATATTCATCATTTTGCATATATGCTTTTTCTACAAGACTACAAATGGGTAGTATCCTAGCACAGCACAGCACTTTCTTGGATGTAACAATATACACTTAGATAGTTAGATGAGACTACCTGACGATTCATGTGCTCAAAAAAGTAAAGGATAGATATCAAGATCACATATTTTGGGATATGCCATGGATAAAGTAATAGGTATATAGTATGTTCCTAGTAGCCATGCACTAGGATCATGGAAATTTTTTATCCATAAAAATTATAAAATTCGGACGTACAGAAATAGAAAGAGTGTCTCGTTTTGATTACATATAGTAAGATTGGGTTCACTGAGTTTAATTCATTGATTTTTTTTAATTGCGGCAGAGGAAAATATATTTTTTTGGACCGAACTCAATGATTCCAATTCATAAAGGGATTGATTTTCTGCTACACAAAATCCTCAGTAACCATTGATTTTCTACAGATACAGAGAATTTTGTGCCGCAGAAAATCAATATCTTTATGGATTGAAATCAATGTTCACGATCCATAAATTTTGTAATTGATTTTTTGCAGCACCAAATACTTTGTATTCGTAGATATAGAGAGTTTTGTGCCACATAAAATCAATCTTTTTTTTTAAATTCTCTGTACATTTAAAAAAAATCAATAGATCGGACTCAGTAAATCTGATCTTACTATATTTAATAAAAACAAAGAACTCTTTCTATTTCTATACATCCGAATTTTATAATTTCTATAAATAAAAAATTTCTCAAGATCACTTGCATTCATGGGATAAACCCTAGACAGTGTTGTCGATGTCAATTGATGTACGGAGAGAGATCTTTGTGTTTGTCTTCTTTGACAAGTCTGTGTTTGTTTGCTTGCTAAATGCTGATCACGCCTTAAAGACAATCAATTTCCTCGCTATCCTAATTGAGAGTGTAAAACGGTAAGGTGCGAACTCTATATAGACTGTGTGCTCTGATAAATTGGTGCCACTATTATTGACATCTTGAATTGTATTTCATAATATAATACTGTTTTGTTAATTGATAGATCGTTTTGTGTTGGGTGCTACTTATTTTTTTTATCTTTTAGAATTGTTATCTTTTAGTATACCCATTTGTATGGTGTTGTGTATCATATTTTTTTTGGGAGAGACAATTGTAATGAATGATGGTCAATTGATTTTTATTTTTTGTTGTATTTATGTATGATATATATTTTTTTTATAGAATTTCGTATACAATATCATGAGTACTATAAATTCGATCTTCATTTTTAGTATGATTTTTTTTTAATGTTTTTCCCAGTGACACGCACAATAGAGCTCACCGCGAGCGTCACAGTTGAACAGGGAAATAAATTACCGAGCAACGAGCACACAGATCCCATCATTGCTGAAGGCCTTTCTTTTTCTACGCCCGAGGAATTGATTCATTCTCTCTTCGAAGCACCACTTTCACAATTCACACGCGCTGCCTTCGATGGAATACAAGACCAAATTGGCCAATCAATCAAAAAAGCCACCTTGGCAAGCTTTTCCCTCTTAAATTAACTTTTGGTTATTTGATCACTAATTGCCCACATCACCTGAAAAGATGCAGGATATTTAATACAAAGGTGATTAGATGTCTCTCTGGATTATTCCCTTGTACTGTCTTGTGTTAATCTAGGTTGAAATGTACTCCACAGAAATGAAAAAAAAAACTCATCTCTATTCATGTACATTTGACATCGAAATTGCTCATTGACAGTGACGGAGTTATGATTTTTGTCGGGAAAAAAAAATCTTTGTTTAAATATCTCAGATTTAAATTTATTAACTAATTAAGTATTCGATAAAAAATTAACTTATACTTTTCAATACTCTAATTTATAATTTTTGATTCTCTAACCTAAAATTCTAATTATTAATCATAATTCTCTAACCCTAAAACAAAAATTTTCAGGAGACGGCAAAGTCGTTCGTAACATCATAATCTCTATTAACCAAAGGTTTTAAGTATTCGATAAAAAATATTATTTTGAACTTATACTTTTCAATACTCTAATTTTTAATTTTTAATTCTCTAACCTAAAATTATAATTATTAATCATAATTCTCTAACCCTAAAACAAAAATTTTCAGGAGACGGCAAAATCGTTCGTAACATCATAATCTCTATTAACCAAAGGTTATCGAGCTCAACATCTAACAAGAAAATTACATGTTATTTTTATACGCCCGATCACTTCGATTTTCAAATCGGTACAATAATAATTTATTATTCTATTTTCTAAGGGAGTAGTAATGGTGTTTTGCGAGTAAGAAAAGCACAAATCATGATTTTGTTCTATTATCCACCATTTTCTTTTCCTTCTTTTCCTCCAAATTGTTATCAATAATTTTATAGTATTGCCTTGAAAAATGAATATTAGATTATCCCTCGATTCATCTTTCTTGAAAGCACCTCCAACCAATTAAAAAAACCCGCAACTAGCTGCAATGCATCAGACAAAGCAACTTTTAACCAAGGTTCGCCTGGTCGCAGTCACTTTTTGTATTTATTATCTTTGACTTGAAATGCCATAAAAGTTAACAATTCCAAGGGTGGTGGCGCCTGTTCTAACCACAAGCAACTCAAAAGAGTTGTGCATATACTGAAAAGAATATATGTGATAGTAAGTTTTCACAACAATCCACTTAAAAACGAACACAATTCAACCCACACAAACATTAGCTCCCATACAACCCCATGAACAAATTATCACATCAATACACCTTCCAAAAGGAGCCCTAAATAACTAGAATGTATATGTAACAGAATTCACAATGCCTAAGACATCTCTCTGAATCTTGCAATAGCTTTCTTCTGGATAATGGTACGATAACTATCTCCAACTTGAGTCTCCAATACGGGATCTACTTTCCTCTGTTGACTTCCCAGGCCGGACCTATCACCCGAAGCTTTTGCTTGAACTGGTTCCTTGATGCCACCACCATCTTTTCCCAGTCCCTTTTGTTTAAAGAGAATATAGCACACCGCAAAAGAAAGAAAAAGAAACAGACAAGTATATTGCATGTCAGTTCAAAGTGACATTTATGTTTACAAAAATCTCCAAAAGGTCCCTTTTCCATCCTTCTGGAAGGAGTATGTGGTTCCGTGAGATACTAGATTAGGGTGGAGAATTCCATGCCCAAAAAGATGTTCAATGTATCAAGGAATTTATTACCTGGTCTGATGTAGATCAAAAAGATAGATTTTACTATCATTTTTCTTTATTAATATCATTATTATCATTATTATCATTATTATCATTATTATTATTATTATTAATATTATTATTATTATTATTATTATTATTATTATTATTATTATTATCAGTAGTAGTAGTAGTAGTTTGTCTCATCTCAATTTCAATACCTTCATTGTACCTCCATCACAAATTTGGGTCACTCGGAACAAACCTCATCCCTGAATCTAATAAAACCTCCCAATCTATAAAAATGAAAGAATGAGAACCTTGAAAGACAATAGCCTTCAAACTATGCTTTCTCTCACTCCCTAGAGAGACCAGGATCTAGACTGAATCAATGCTCTATAATTCTATATTTATCAATCCAGACACTTCTTTTTGTTGGATCAAAAGCAGATCCCTCACATTCAATCAATTGTCTGGTCAACAAGTAATTGGAACCCTCTGGTATTGGATCAAATGTGGAATTGACCAGACTGCTCAAACACTTCCCCCAGGCTTCTCTCCTTCAAAGGGTGCCATATGCCTCTGCAACTCACAATAACACCCTTCAAGGCTTCCTTCCCCAAAAGAGCAACTAAAAATAAAATAAATAACCGTGTCTCCGTGCTTACCAAAACTCAAATAGTAGTGGACACCATCTCTGCCATATTTATAGGGATGAGGTGCTATTTGTGTTGATGACAGTAGGAGGTTATGTTATGGAACTTATGGTCACCACAGGTAAGGTATCACTACGTCAAGCTAGTGAACCCAACAAAGTAGGTACCAAGTGAGCAAGATAAAAAAAAAAAAAAAATCTTTCTCCAACCGATAATTATAAGCATAATAAGCAATGAACCCATCTACCCAAAACCTCAAAACCGAACAGGCAATTCCAAGAGATTTAAAAAAAAAAAAATCAATATCTGTATACTTCTAGGTCAATTTGATATATAAGAAGAGGGTGCCCAAACAAAAGCATTGGAACAGCAACAGAGAGAGAGAGAGAGGAAACAAACGTACCAGGCCTTCTTGCCAACCCATGTTGCGAAGAATACGGTTACCAACATTGTTCTCGTCAAGGGCTCGGTCCGCAGTTATGACCTCATAACTTTCAGTATCCGGAGGTGCTTCACCTGTGGACCTTACACCAACTCCAGGTGGGAAAGGCATATCTAATGATGAACCCTTCCGGCTTGTGTATTCCGAAGCTTTGGCAAAAATAGATTTCCGAACAATTAATATATATCTAGAGTACAAGTGCATTAGCCTGACAGTCTGACTCTTCGCGTAAGGCAAGAAACTATTTGCTCTATAAGTTAAAACTACATAATATATGAATAATGAAGTAGAGAATGCTTACTGGGATCAGAAACATCGTCTCCTTTGGAGGAAGATGAGCCATAGAGGTTGCGTCTCTCAGCAGCGCGATCTCTGTATCCAGTCTGAGATTGATCCCTGTTGATCGGCTGAACCGGTGCCTCAGAAAATCTCCTTCTGCCGGTATTTACAGAGCCAGAAGGAGCGAAGGAGCCCAGTGCTGACGCATCAGTTTTGAAGGGCGTGCTAAGAGAAACTTCACTTGCAGCAACAGGAGGGGCACCAAAAGTTGTATCTGACTTGATAAGTCCTCTCCCAGATGAACCCCTTACCACACTGGTGACAGCACTGCCAGAACTGCCACTTGCTGGTGTAGACCTTATCTGAGAACTTGGGTCCAATGTTTCAACTGATGCTGCTACAGATGGAGCATTTCCCCAGCCAAGACCTCCAAATTCAGATTTTGCTTTAGGTTCCTTTTCGTCGACAACAACACGTGCAGGTTGAACTTGCGTCTCCTGGTTCCTCTGCTTCCACATGTTCAATACATTATTCATTTTTTTCTTATTGGCTAGAAGACTACTCTTTGATGTGAATTTGATCTCCTTTGCTTTCTCCTTCTCCTTCTTCTCAGCTGCTAATGCAGCATTTGCTGCAGCTTGAACTGCATCCGGCAGAGATGTATTGTCATCTGCCTTTACAGTTTGTGCCGGAGCTGATATGATCACCTTTTTGTTTTTGTTTCCCTCCGATGGTTTGGCTGATTCACTTTCTGGCTCAATCTCTCCAGTAGGGTTTCCACTGTCACTGTTGTGGTTGTTACAAGGGACATACTGTTGGGTTTGTTGATCATAGGAGTACCAAGCTCCAGCATTACCATCATAGTACAGGCCTACACGATAATTAGTTTGAAATGTGCCAGATTAAAACCTAGTAATGAGAGCACCCATAGAAAGCATTTTTCCAAAAGATCATAATGCAGATTGTGGTCATAATAATACTAAATTTCCACCTATATGCCGATTTGGAGGCTTCTTCATCTAATTTTCAACAGAAGAATGTAGATAAAAATAGTACAGTTCTGGACTTCAAACAGTTACTACAAATATTACTTCTAAAAAAATGCTAACCAGTATTTCCATCATAGTAGAAGCCAGAGGAAGCATCATAATAGTAACCGGACTTCTCGTCCCAAACAAAACCAGCCTGTACAGCTGAAGTGCCACCTTGCTGGGTTGCAGTGCTTGCAGAGCCAAGCTGTGAGTTATCAGGGTTGTACTCCTTTGGTGTCCAACTAACAGCATCATACTGCAGAGATGGAAATAACAGCACAATACATTAGCTATTAAAGGCAACATGAACGCAAGAATTAGGAAGGAACTTTCAACTTCACTAGGTGAAACAGAAGCACTTCAACAGATCCTATGATCTCTTATGGAATCTTGATACAGTACGCCATCATGGGTACCAGCACTGTCTGGTTAATCATATTTCATTAAGGCCTCTTTTACAGGCCTCTTTCAAATTTCATTAAGGCTTTTGACTCAGGGTCAAGGACGTAGGGCTTACTTAGGACTTCGGCCCCTACGATTTATAGTGTAGGCATAATATTGTTAGTATTATTACTATTATTATAGGTACCATTATTACTATTAGTATTACTACTACTATTGTTGTTGTTGTTGTTACTACTGCTACTACTATTATCTACTATGGGTTTTGTGACTATGGTTGGGTTTCATTTCTAGCCTACCCCAACTTGTTTGGGATTAAAGGCTTTGTCGTTGTTGTTGTTGAGTTTCATATTTCTTCAAAATTTAGACCATAAGACCTTTTTTTTCCCTTCACTGAACCTCATAACAAATATTTGTAGCAGGTAAAATACTACTGATGCCAGATACATATCAGACCCCAGAACTTGCCTGTTGAGAAAAAGCAGCAGCCTCAATAGCAGCTGCTGCAAGACTGCTTGACTGAGAAGTAGCAACACCTGGTCCATGAATATTTTTTGCAAATGCTACACGTAACAGCTGGCCATTTCTCTCAAGGGTCGTGCCATTTGTAGCTTCAAGAGCTTTTGTCGCATCCTCTACCTAATCAATATAGTAAAGAAAGATTACTAACTTCATCCCAACACAGAAAAGAAGATAAATAGCAATACAAAGCTTACCGAATTAAAGTGAACAAATGCGAAACCCTTTGATACATGAGTAAACCTATCTCTGACAAGGCGTAGATTCTAGAAAAGAGAGACGAGTTAGTAACTTAAACAATTTACATCCAGTGCTACATAATATTGGTCTCAATATACACAAAACAAAACAAAACAGAATGGTATTATCTCTTTCCTACCATTACAGGAGCATACTTGGCAAATTCGTATCTCAACATCTCCTCATCAGCATTTTCATCTAGTCCACGGACAACTAAAACATGTGTAGCACCTTTACAGATAAATGGCAGAGGCAGATGATAAGTGGTTGCAAAAATGCAAAATACATATTAAATTATGAAATGCGTTAATGAGAATACCTAAATCACCTCCTTTTTTACCAGATGGGTTTGCAGAAGATGCAGCATCAGCTGGCAGAGCATCTTCGGTCCGTGGCTCATTGCACTACATTGATTTGTCAATAATACAAAAATTAACATCAGCACAAAAATTCAAATGAAAAACAACATGTAAAATGCAAATCAAGCTTATCTTAACATCATCAAAACAGTTTGCAAAGGGATGCAATGCTAGAATTTTGTATAACAGCAGGATAAAATATAATATTACATACTGACCCAAAAAGGGCTTCTAGAGTAATAATATTGAACTAAAGAATTGGCAATAATATAATTACATTTAGTCGCATAACTTTCAGATCCGATAAGCATCGTGACAGAAAATGATTCATACAAGAAAAAGTGTCACCTGGAAACACAATGCACGGCGTGCGAAATTGAGACATCCACATATAGCACAGATCCAATCACTTGGAGGAGCAAGGTTTCTGTGTCCCCCAAAGCCTGATCTTGCAGCATTATCAGGCTCTCTACTGCTAGAACAACAGCAAGAATCAGGTAATAAAACAAAAATACTACAATCATAGCATTGTAGATCTAGCAGGTGATAAGAAAGTACCTGTAGTCAAAAAGAAGCCTTCTTCCATCAGCCACTACACCTTTCTCTCTCACACCATTCAACATTCTTGTAGCATCTTCCTGTTGATAAAACATCAGAAACGTTGTAGTAGTTGTTATTACAAATTAACAATAACAACTTTCAAAACATGATCAACATGATTTAAGTCCGGTACTGGTAACCCCCTTTGATGTTGGTTGCACCGATAGAATTTTCTCATCAGCATATCAGCCAGGTTAGGAATTGTACATCCTGGCATGAGAAGGACAGCATTTTCCATTCCGGTTTAAAATTTGGGGAAAAAAATTTAGATGGGTTGAGGATATCACACTGAATTTGGAGTACTAGACAAAACTTCAATCCAGAAAACCATGAGATGCTGAGCCTATACAGCACCATGTCTTAACCATATTGTTAGTTGTATAGGCTGGCGGATACAAGCAAATTGCCAAGTACAAACATGTTAGGAGTTCAGGTTTAACATTAAACATACCACACTTGGAAAATCAACAAAGGCAAATCCACGAGAGATGCCAGAACCTCGCTCTCTGATTACACGTACATGACGAAGAGGCCCCCACTCAGCCTATAATATATTAGACGAGATATCAAACTAACTTATTTATATAAAATAAAAGAAAGCCATCATACAACAAAACAATGTGATCAACTGCAACAAATGGTAAGTACCAGAGCTTGATATAAATCATCTTCTGTTGTCCGTAATGACAGTCCCCTTATAAGAATGGTTGCTGAGGGTACCTGCAGTAATCAAGTATTGATTGTAATTTCTTCAGTAGAGTAGGATGGTACTTGTGAGAATATAGGGGGCATGCATATAAATATTGCTTCAAACCAGTACAAGTAATTGGATAAAAGAGAGCTAGAAAAGAATGTCCAGTGGAACTCATTCTCTGAACTTTAATTTCATTTATAAATTCCTGAATAATGGAGCCTCATTCATCACTATCTTTCATATACAAAGATGCATAAAAAGATCAGTACTATGTTCATGTGCATGTTGGTGTGACCAGGTACTAGGCAGCCTCTATCAGTTGATTAATCTTTGCATGCAAAAATTTTAGCCTCTGCCTTGTATTGGTAGTGATCTATATGTAAATATGTGTTCTATGGTATTTTTTCAGATGGTGCACTTGTTGTAGAAAGACTATTTCTTTAAATAAGAGGTCCACTTTTCCAACAATCTTATACAAGCCAGTATAGCATCCAAAGTAAAAAAAAAATTAGTACCACTGAAGAATTGTCGTTGCTTCTCTCATCCAAATAGTGGTCTCTGTATTTATCACTTGATCTTTCGCTCCTATACTCGTCATAATTATCTTCTCTATAGCCTCGTCCATGGCTCCTACTACGAGGTGATCGTGATCTCGACCTTGATCTCTCCCCATGACCAAGTGACCTAGATTGGTCTCGGTCACGGCGCCTATAAGGACTCTCATCTCTTTCTCGACTTGAACCTCTTCGTTCTCGGGACCCACGCCTCCGCCAGCTATCTTCTCTCCTTACTCTGTCGTAATCAGAATCACCCCGTCCATAATCCCGATCATGTGACCCTCGACGGTCACGATCTCTACTCCCTCTCCTTTCATGTCTATCAAGATCATAATCACGGGACCCGCCAGATTCATAAATGGAATCACGGTATCTATCAGGGTCATGTCTTCTCAAGTCCCTGGCATGCTTGTATTCATCTTCAAAATTTCTTCTCGGGTCAGGCCAAGCACCAGCAACAGGTGGAGGCCGTCCATATAAATCTCTATCGTGCACAGGCCTGTCAAAGACATTCCTTGGATACACAGGATCTCTGGGGAATCGTTCATCCAAAATTCTTTCACCATTGTACGAACCGCTAACCCTGCAGCATTTACAGCATAATAGGAAACAACTAAACAGACAAGCTACAAAATATTTTCATCCGATGAGGCTTACTTTTAAATCAGCTATGTGAAATGGATGATCAAATTTGACCAGTTATGGCTTTGACCAGGCACATAGATCAGAGGGGGACTAAATTCTAAAACAGACAAATGCAAAAGAAGAAGAACTATAACAGGAGGGGAATAAACTTGCTTCTACCAAAAAAACTCTATATGAAAAATGGGGAAACAATATTTTCTCATATCTAATACTATAATAGAAAATGATCAACTTATGTTTCTTCATAAACTACAAACACTGTCACCCGTGCATGATGTACCTGAAATCTGGCTCAGGGATTGCACCATACCCCTCGGGTGCCTGTAGATTGAACAGAATAATCAAGTCAGCAATTTTATCTATTCAAGAGGTGGCAAAAAACCGACACCATATCAACATTGGCTGAGGGATAGGGATAGCTGTGTAAGCTCTTTGATATAACCGCATGAGCCGTATATGTTAGTCTTGTACATCATCCTGGATTATACTAAAGGAGAAACTTCAATTACGCTGTAGTTATTATCCCATTCGTGGGGCAACACATATCGTCTTGGCTCCATTTTTCTTCTGTCCTTTGTTTTATTCTATGTTAGGCTTGATTGCAAAAGTATCCTGTAATGGTTGCAAAAGGGCATGCAGAGTTATTATGGTGTAATAAGCACAATATGCCATTGTTGTCAACCTCCTCAATCTGTTCTTCAAATGGTTCAATAGTCACAATTATATTATCAGCTGTTCAACGCTCAATTAGTGCCACATCATGAGATACAGACCATTAACATTTAATTGATGAACTTTGAAAGATCTCATGTCAAGACCAACCTTACAATCTCTACAACTATTGACAGTCTTGAAGATTTCAAGGTGTACAAGTATTTATCAGACACTATCATGCTAATAAATAATATTGCATCATCTTGACAAAAACAAAAGCAGAAAAAAATCTAAAAATTAAATAACAGCAAACATAGTATTATATTTCTGTGTCACTTTGAGGAATTGGGAAGCTATAGAATTGAAAGTTATTGATAGAATCTGAGTTAGTATATAGCAATCATTTACAATCTTATAATCTACTTTCAGGAGTAAATTTTCAATCTATTGCAACAGATACGGCAGTACTCCCAATAAACACGGCAACTTTCTTGTACAACAAGGGATGTATGCACTTAAAAATCCAAATTAATATCAATTTTACCTAGGAGACACCAAAATTCGGATCAAAAGATCGAACATTACTAACTCCGGTTAGATCGTTACTGAAGTAATATATGATAGCAATAAAAGCACAAGCCGATAAGCTATAATACTGGTGAATTGGGTCGGAAAAAAAATGTAAAAATTAGAACCGACTACAAATCAAAGACTCAAATCAGGGAAATCGTATCCACTCAAAGAATTAAATCTAATTTAACCCGTGACAGACAGACTAACATCATCTCCTGAATACCTATTAGACTGAGACGAGTATCCAGAGCCTTTCGACCTTCGAGGTTATTCGAATTATCTTCTTCAAAGGTAAGCCAAGCTGAATTGATCGATCGACGCCGAGCAACCTTGCACAATTAGTCGCTGCACGCGAACTATACTGCCGCCTAGGGTTCTTCTAGCCTGAGACCTGAGCGGAGGTGCGAAACGGAAATGCGAACGGGTTTCCTCTGTCCGGAAGCTTCTGTTTTAAATGGTGTATCGGGCAATATGAATTCACTTCTACTGCAATACCTGACTCAATATAATTTTTCAATGAACGTTCCAGATTAACCTGAAACGAATCTCGAAACGGACCCTACAGTTTCTATAGGCACTGGATTGAATTAGATCCGGATGGAATTAATCTGAATCGTCTGTTAATAATTGTCTGGAGTCAGGTATCTGAGAGGATACGGATCCCGGGTAATATACGGAGTCCATGGGATTGGACGATTGGGTCTTCCAGCCTACTGCGCATATTTGTTCTTTTTTATTAGCCGTTGGATCTACAATTCTTCAATCCTCGTCGTTCAATCCGGTTTTGCGTTTTTTGGGCATCCGGAAGCGGACCAGAAACAGAGCCCATAATTCCATATCTCCTGATTTAACAGAATATTTCTGTTTAGATCGGGACTGTTCGAATCCGGACCAATTCGGTCCAATTACACGGAGATCTCTTAATATTCGTGCAAAATATTGATCGGGTGGTTCAAATCGAAACATATATATTTTCATTAGCTTTTAAAAAAATATATATATATCTCGTTGTTGCTTTTTAATTTCATTCTCAAGAATGCAACAATTGCAAATTAAAGCTTTAATCTCCTCTTTTACTCACTAAACAGCCAATTAAATCCGTTGTGGTGACATTTAAAGCAAATGGCCAAATGTTAATCAATTGCATAGATGTAGAAGTTGTGAAATTGACTTTGAAATTAATTAAGAAATGAGAGGTAGCATAATTGGCTAGAAAAATGTCCTAGAGTTGTTATACCCAAAGGTCGAGAGTTCGATTCCCCCTCACGAACCTTGGTAGCTACTACCAAGTTTTCAAAAAAAAAAAATAGACTTTGAAATTAATTCCTCTTTACTCTTTAACAACAATTTGATATTGTTAATCAATTTTATGAATAGAGATACTTATACTAATTAATGTAAATGTTTTTCTCAACTAGTCAGAATTCAGACCAATCTGATATGAGATGAAATGCACAGAACCCCATATTCGTTCAGATTTTGAATTAGACGGTATGAATCCAAACAGAAATATTATGTTACCTTACGTGATATGAATTCCTGCTCTCGCACATATGTACTGCATGTCTTGATGTCGATGGCTAACTTTCTCTTTTTGTTCAACTTAGCAGCATTTGCTAAGCTTTAATAAAATAAAATAAATACTTGCCAATGGATAGGATTTTTAGTGAATTCACTGAAATTTACAGAATTTGATAGAAATTGAAATTTGAGGATCTGAAGTTCTGAACGCAAATTCGTATTCACCGTCTTAATAAATTCAAATCGAATTGGTATCATGGATCGAATCCTTTATAGAAAAATATTTAAAATAACAAAATGTTTGCATACCGATCATATGATTGGATACATCATTATTTTATAACCTCTCTTCGATTTAATTAATATTTTCTTATGGCGTATAGGTTCATTAAATTAAAGTTAGGTAAAAAAATAATCCCTTTATAATAATAGGTTAGGTGAAAGTTATATGGCATATTTAACTGTCAGATGGAATCCTAGCATTGGTTTTTAATTATTTCATCTCATTTGTGATAATTTTTTTTTCCCAAAAGCTAACTGTCAGATGACCGAAATGCATTACTGCAAAGGATTTTAAAAATATAGAATATTAATTATTGTGAATCATATAAGATATATAATATATGTGGGAAAAAAAAGAGAGCCAACTTTCTTGATAGGATTCAAACCCCTCAAATTCTACCAATTCTTTTCATTTCTACGTTTTTCATTTTCTTTGAGTGACAAATACTACCAATTCCGTTTAACATTGTAATAAAAGTTCTTATAAAATAACTGCTGTAAATTTCCAATTAACCAACCAACCTCTGTGGACCTCCTAATTAAGGAGAATTCATATCACCTAGGGTAACATAATATTTCTATTTAGATCCGGACCGTTTGATTAAAATATATACGAACATTTAAAAAAAGTTGTACAATTCATCTCAATAAAATTGATCTAAATTCTGATCGTACAATCCTGATATAATCTCATCTGACAGCCTCTGTCCAATTTTTTTTTTTTAAAAAAAATCTTGATATAAACAAAAATATTTTGTTACCTCAGAGGATATGAATTCCAAGGATATCAATAACTAAACCAACACTATGTGTCTTCAAAATGCACTCCAACATCTATTATGCCAATTTTTTTATTAATGGAAAAAGAAATAAAAATATATCGGAAAAAGTTATAGAAATGAGACAAATTTCAAATTTAAAAAACATGTCATATTTTATAACATCCAGTTAAATTCCCACCTTATCCTCAGTCCCGTAAAAAAAAGAATCAATGTAACTAGACGTTATGGTCCATAACACTCTACTACAGTAACTTTTTTTTAGGTTTCATTTTCTATTGTTTTTCTATAATATGTAAATTTCAACAAAATGAAAACAAAAACCTGTAACTGGATATTATGGACCATAATATCTAGCTACAGTTTTCTTTTTTTTAAAGGACTGGGCTGAGGGTAATGTGAAAATTTGACTGGATGTTATAAACATAACGGTTTTCTTAGATTTAGAAATTTTCCGACATTCTTTTTTATAATTCTCTGTTAATAAAAAAAAAACAGTCTATTATGTATTTTGATATCACATCACACTATCACAGTCAATAAACTGCATCTACATTTGTACAGCAAGTAAGAACATCAAATTAAGCTAGCATAATATCCATAAGCAATAGTCTCAAGCACAGTACCGCAAGGAATGATCCGAAGAGGGCCAAAGCTGATATTAAGATTTGGGTGCTATAAATAGCATAAGGTTATCTGTACTACAGTTTCAAAATCTATCATATAAACTTCAAACTTCAATTTAAGTACCTCAATAAATTAGTTATATAATAAACTTATAGAATACTAACTTTTACTTTTTTGAATTTTTTTTACTATTTTTTATTTATTTATGAAAGATAACAAAAAAATAGTTTAAAATACTAACAATTTTCTTTTATTTTTAATAATTTATGAAAGAGTTAAAATTTACAAAACTCTTTCATCAACACGAACATTTTTTTTAAGTACTTCAAGAGATCCAGACCTTGCACAAATACCAAAAGAATTCCGTAAATTTAACCTCAGATCGGATTTCTTTACATTCTGATTAAACGGAGTCAACGGACTGAAACGAGGAGATCCAGACCCTGCACAAATATTAAAATAGTTCCGTGAATTTCACATCAGATACCTGATTGATTCGCATTATGATTGAACAGACTGAATCTAAACTTTCATCTTAAATTTCTTTAGGATATTTAGAGAGTCTAGGGTGGCAACGAAATGACTCGTTACGAGTGGGGTCCAGTTTGAACTCGTCACGAGCTGGTTCAGCGGAGTCACAAGCCAATTGACTTTAATTGGAGGTCCAAGCTAGATCGAGCTAAATTTTGTTCATAACATATTCTATCACAATTTAGTTTATTTTCTAAATGATACTGGATGACATATGAAAATATTAATTTCAAGTATTACAAGTATTTATACATCGTCATGCAAATGTAAATAATTCATATGTTAAGTATTAGAAACTAACAGAATTTATAAAATTTTTATTTTTACTTTTCTATATGGCACTAGATGTTTGAAAGCATTAATTTCAAGTATTCATATCTCGTCATGCAAGTGTGAATATTTTATGTATCAAGTATTTGTATCTAAAAGATTTTATCAACATTTTTTTTCTTATGCCATCAAATGACGTTTGAATTTCAAATATTACAAGTATTCATACCTTGTCATACAAGCGTGAATAGTTCATGTGTCAAGTATTTGTACCGGACATATTATATCAAATTTTAATTTTGTTATTCAATATGACACTAGCTGACGAAAAGTAGGGGTGTCAACGGATACGATATGGGTCGGGTGGAGACATTTTCATACCCGTACCTGTTATGATAACGAAAAAAAATATTTAATCTTACCCGTCTTTTCGAATACAGTATGGGTCAGATAAACGGGTGAAAAAGTACATTGACATCTTGATTTGTGTTTTCGATATAATATTTTTCAAAACAAGAAAAAGAAAAGAAAATAATAATGAATACAACTAATTTGTATTTTAAAAATATAATGAAATACAAAACTTTATTGTATCATATATCATCTTCATACAAATATATGAGAAAATGTAACGTCCCCTGGGCTACAATCCCCAAAAAATCCCCGCGTATAAAAGCCTTCCCTTTTTAGGTTAGTTCCGACGCGCTTTCAACTGTCATAACTACCATAATTTCAATTGCCATAATTTCAAGTACAATATGTATGTTTACAGGATAATATGTGTATGTTCACAGGATACTATATATGTGTATGTTCACAGAAGTTGGTCCCCAACATGTGTCACGCGTTTTCAACAGCTGTCATGTATTTTTAACAGCTTTCACGTGTTTTCATCTGGGACCACGCAGTTTTATCTGCAGAACATTCATTGAATTTGCTTATAGGATTGTTTTCATAGTATTACAGGATCTAATGAACTTGTTTATATAATTAGTGTAAAAAGTTTGGAGATTTTCGGGAGACTGAGGACCGGAGACTGTTAGCTGCTTCTCAAAATATTCTCACCATCATGCACATAATATCTTAAATTAGTGCGTGTATAACAGCTCAATTTTTTTTTTTTTTTTTGTTGAGGATATGACAACAAGTTGGAAAGAACAAAATAGAATAGAGGAAGGGTGATAAACCTTGAAGTTCTCCTCAGCTCTAATTGCAGTCAGCTCACGTGGAGGTCACCAGGGCATGGGTGAGGCAATCTCCAGGGTTAGGGGTGCTCACTGTAGGGGCGAGGCGGTCGCCAGGGTTGCGTGGAGAGATCAAATGAGGGTTTTGAGTGAGAGATTTGAGTTTCGAATGAGGGTTTTGAAAAACCCTAGAGATGAGCGGGAGAAAGAAAGATGCGCGTTTTGATGAGCCGCGAAACTGAAAATGAAAACACAAAATTTTTTAGCATTGGTGTCAGCTAAATACAAATAGCCCATACTAAACTATTAGTGTCAGCTCTTGCTAAACAACCGACACTAATAAGTAATAATTAGTGTCAGCTATTTATAAAAAGTAGACACTAAAGTATTAGTGTCGAGTATTTCTAAAAAACCGACACTAATTATTACTTATTAGTGTCAGCTGTTTATAAACAGCCGACACTAATTGTATTAGTGTTGGCTTTTTGTAATCAACCGATACTAAAGTATTAGTGTCGGTTTTTTGAGGTGACACTAATTGTACATTCTCCATTAGTGTGATTCTATATTTTCCACTAGTATACTGTATACGAGATATATATTGTGTGAGCACACAAGTAATTTTGCATGTTACATGACATTAATTTATCTTATAGAACTGATTATATATGGTATGTGAAAAATGTTTGTATTTCTTTGTACGATGATCACCCTTAACAGCGCTCATGCACGCGCGTACTACTAGTACATATATAGATATAAATATGTAGTTTAAAAATTTGCTTCTGAATCACACCGAAACAGATATGTATTCAGGAGTAAATTAAATTATGAAACTTTGAAAATACAATTTCTTTAAGAAAATTAAATATATACAAAGAAAGATACATCATATACGTATAATTAAATTAAAAGAAAAGACTTCGACCCATTTTATAATACCAATGAAACCCATACAGAGGTAATTCCCGCCAGAACAACTAGGATCAATACAATGCATATCACCTTTTTGAACAGCTCAAAATAATTTGACCAATTAATTTTTGATGTACTCATAAATTGTTGCCACTTCAACAAGCAACCTGTCTTCAGCGAAGCTAAACGCCGTCGAACTGGCTCCCATAACCAAGATTTTTGCAGGATGGGAATAAGAAAGCGAACTAGCAACCATGTGATACCGAGCCTCAAGACAATATACCATCCGTTGATCAAGAGTTGGACCCAATAATAACTACCGTAGGAACGGTTGTTATAGTAGACTAACCGTAAACCCTCAGTGAATGCCTGACCCATTGAGAGAGTAGCACCCCAGATCACCAACATCAACAATTTCATCCTAATTGTTTTTTTCCGTGGGGCCACACACAACAAAAACATCATTACACTAACGGATAAAAAAACTGCAATCACGAGAAATGGTACGAAAACATCTATTCCGCTGACAATAGATAAACTTTTTTTTCTTACACCATCAGAATTAAATTGACCTGGAGGATTTAGTGCTGCTTGGAAGGTGACAGTCGCCACCAATGTTGCCACCAACAATAGAATTTGCGGAGTTGTTGCTTCTATATCATTTCTGGTTCTAAGAAAACGGGGTTGCCCAACTGACGTTCTTGGCGTTGGTATTGGGTCTGTGCTATCACTTGAAACAGAGTCCCTGAAGACAGGTTCTGATTGAGACAAAACTTCAACTGCCGTCTTCCCCCCAGCTGCTCGTATCATCTCGCCAATGATGAGATCACCATTCTGCTGCCGTGATTCTAGCAGAACATCGAGTGGAGTTGACAACTTCAAGTTCATGGTGTTCACATCGATAGCTGCTTTACCCAACAAAAATTTGATTACCTGAGATCAGGTGCAATTTGTTAACTACATGCTTAGAAAGGCATCAATGATAAAGATATTACTCACTTATTTTATATTGGTAATAGAGATATGACATACTGATAAGTTCTTGCTTGCCACGGCATGATGCAAAATAGTATTTCCTCGGTTGTCCTTTTCATTAAGGTCTAGCACTCAGTCGATCAAGAACTCAACTGTGTCTAATGAATTAGATTGAACAGCTAAATGAAGAATAGTTTCTCCACCATTTGTTTACTCTTGGACCGCCTCCTCACAGGCTTCCACTAACTCTTTGACTATTATTGTCCTTCTTTTTTTAACAGCAATATGAAGCGGCAGTAATCCTTCATGTTCCTCACTTATTAAACAAACGTCTAAGCCACCCTGCAGCCAAAAATGAACATTTTTACATTCATTTTTTTGTAAATAGTAAGATCTTGAAGGTTTGCTGCCAACAAAATTTGTACAATAATGGTACATAATATATTATGTCGTAGTGGTGTCCTCAGTTGGATCTCGTTTACTTATTAGTTTGCATACTTATATTGTGTAAGCAAAGTACTATCCATTAATTAATGTCCATATAACTTTAATTTTCCAGTCGTCATGAAAACATTAATTTTCCATGAAAAATTGTTTGTCGGTAAGTTCATCATGGATTATTAATTGTCTGAGCACGTACTATGTACAAAGTTTAAAAAAGAAAAAAGAAAAAGAAAAAAAAAGACACCTTCAACAACTCCTTTCACTACTAGAATTCACTCTTTTTTCATGCTCTCGAAAATGGCTTTTTCCAAGGGATTACCCTTGAAAAAAGCCCAAAAATCGTCATTTTCAAGCGCTACCCTTGAAAATACTACCGTTGATAATACCCTCCTTGGAAATAGTCAGTATTTCCAAGGGGACCGTTGGAAATACTCTTTTCTAGCTTTTTTCAAGAGATTACCCTTGGAAAAAGGGCCGTTGGAAATACTTTCGAATTTGGCCACTGTTTACATTATTTTCAAGAGGAGAGAACATGGGTCCCACTTGAACATTTCCAAGGGTGACACCCCTGGGACCCACTTGAGTATTTTCAAGGATAGTTTACAGGGGACCCACCCCAGCATATTCATGACCAGCGAAAGTGGACCCCACTTGGTCAGAAATTGGCACTATTATTTAAATGGGCCCGTGCATTTTTTCCATAGATATACCCCTGGAATTACTAGCCTCCTATTTTTGGTACCATAATGCTTTCATTGGACAATCCTCCCGATACCAACCCAGTATTCCTTTATAATTCCCAATTCCCATTCAAATTGAGAACACATCTTACAAATCGATAGAAAAACACATTGAGAAAAACATCATAAAGCATTTAATAAGCATAAACCTTTTAATAAGAATAAAGCATTAACATAGCATAATCAACACACATTGTATCAAAAAATGTCAAAAACCCATTACAACACAACACCGTGTACTTGCACATTGCTATACACCAAAAAATATTATCCCTTGGAAATATTAAAGACAATATTTCCAAAAAAAAAAATTCAACACCTTGAAACATAGTATTTCCAAAAATATTCTGGCTTTTTCAGAATTTATAAATATATACTGGTACAATTTTACCAGTGAAAACATTTTGCCCTTACCATTGGATCATTACGGCTTCACTCCTTGCAACCTCTTATCCAGTTTGAGCTTGATACTCACAAATCTTGTTACTCCACATGTATCTTTTTAGAAAAAAAGGTACTTTCATTTAATAATTTTTTTTAATGAAAAGTTGTATAGCTATGTTATTTTTACAACTCAGTGACTTACTAATGCAAGAAATATTCTAAACCCCTTGAATTTTAAAATAAACCTCTGTTAGTATGCACCAATTATGCTTCAGCCACACACCAAGATTTTAGTACCCATTTTGCATCATAAACATTTCCATTTAATAATTATCTTCCAATCACTCCAAATACATGAAATGCATGGTTATCAAGAGAGCTTTGTTTTTATGCTCTTCCTTCAAGAATTAATGGAACTCTAAACCATGTGAACTTTTGTGTTGCCTTCCAACTACAAATTAACAAATTATAATGCTGTGTCGTTGGATTAATGAGCAGCAGTCAAGGTTAATAACAATTATGTGCTTGCTTACTCTTGTTGATGGTTGGTGCTATTTTCTAATAGTTGATAGATCTCACCATCTACGTTCCAGCACCTCGTGCAGCTAACCACAATGCAATGCCTATATTCAGATCATGTTTCAAAAATTACATCCAGTAATTAATAATATATATTTATATTAAGGTTTTTGTACTTTTAGAGAGAAAAATGTAAAGTAAATACCATGTAGGTAAAGTAGCAAGTTCTGCCTTGCTTTTTTCTTCCAATTGAACTACCAAAATATCCTATAGAAGCTTAACAAAAATAACGAGTTTAGCTGCACGTACTTATAATAAGGTTATATTATTAGAAAATATAAACATTGAAGAGTAATAGAACTAAATCGGTACAACAGTAACTATCAAGTAGCTCACTAATTAGATATCTCAATTAACAAGGAAACCTAATAAGCCCAATACAACAAAAGAACATGATTTTAAAGGTGTATAGCAGAACTGAAACATGCACCATTCAAGGCTCAAAGAAAAGTTCAATTGTAATGTGCAAGTAGTTAGTAAGACTATGAATTAAGAGTAGAAAGCTCTTTAGAGATTTCAACAGTACCTACAGCTATATATAGCACATTCTCAAGTGAAGCTTTATTGATGTAATTTATATGCTTTCTCAAGAGATTTCAAATTTGCCTTCAACATTTGAAATTCAAACCAATATGCACTTATGCAACTACAAGCTACAAACTAGAGGATATATTGTATTAATTATAACTAATATTTAAAATAACTGCAGAGGAAAGCAAACTGATACCTTTCCAAAATCCCAACGGAGGCACTTCTTCCATTGCCATATTGTTTGAATAAAACTTTTAGTAATTTAGTTACACCTTGGAAATCCAATCCCACCCTTTCCATTAAAAAATTATGTACAAATTAACAAGTATCGTATCACAAGTCTATTTGTATATATGAAGGTCTGTAGTTTTTTTCAATGTGCACAGTAAAATGCACCTTGTAGATTATTAAAACAAAAGTCTTAAGAATGAGGCAACTAAAAGTAAAATGAAAAATTAATGAAAATTGAACATTAAAAGAGAACTTACCAATGGGAGCGCATGCAACCAACCATGAAGGCACCATTCTGTTTTATATAATATAAAGACATAGATGTTAAAACTATTTAAAAGTTACCATGATACTTGCCTAAAGAAGTTTTTGGAAAAAAAAAAAACTATAACGTACTGGTGTTCATCTTAATGCCATGTTAGATTCACGGCATGCACAACATGGACGCACTGCAGCACCTTGGTTGACATCTCCACCTTGAGGTCTATTTGATCTGAAAATCACATGGTAAATTAAAAGGTTAGGTATGATTTGCGTATATCAATTATTAGTACGAGCTGGGTCTTCTACCAGTCACAACACCATACAATAAGAAAGAAGAAAAGAAAATCAGATAGACAGTACAATGTTACAAACCTGATATTATTATCCATGCAGGTACAACATCAGTTGGTTTGTGTTGGTACCATTACAATAATGTAATTATGCTCTTTCGATAGAGAAAAAAAAAAGGAAGGAGTTAATACCTCTGGAAAAACACTTGCATGGCATCTATAAGTTTTGCTTTGTTCACTTTTGCCTGAAAACTAAAAAAAATGTCAAAATAAAATAAAAAATAAGGGCAGTTTTAGGTATTTGTAACTGTCAAGAATACATCAAGAAAACAAGCTTTCATCTGTTGAAAACAAGCCTCAAGAACTTGGGATTTGGTTTTGGTGCCCATGCTAATAGCTCTCATATCAGCTTCCATCATTGACCTCAAGTACGGTTTCCATAGTTCATACCTACAGAAACTAGTACAGAGAGTTTAATTACCATAATGAAAATATGCTATTGAATCTAGTTTTCGGGAACATACCCCACATCATCATAGCCCATAACCAGTGCCTCTCCCTACATGTAATTTGCCAAGTTAACATCTATAAATGAATAGAAATAAGTTAAATATAGATATAGGGAGATCGGCTTCACTTAAAAGAGGCCATGAATAAAAAATCTTGCCAGGCCATGAAAAATAGGGGCACCCCGTTCAGTTATTAATCAGAACAAACACACCTAGGGGCACCCCATTCAGTTATTAATCAGAACACAAATTACTAGAATTAATTATTAGATGTTTCTATTAATGTACACACCCACACACACTTGCCTAAATAAAAAGAAAATAAAATGGAAGAATATTGTAAGAAACTTATATTAGTCGCTCATTTCAACTTTTTTAGCAAAATCAGTTAAATGAGATCAGTTCAACTTTGTAAGATAATAAGAGAAAATTTGTATGATAGGAGAGAAGATAAATCTCAATCTTAAATGCCAATTAGAAGGGGTTAAATTATAAAATGTATTGTGCAGGAATTTTGTATACTAGATCTGGAAGTGGAATAACAGTCGAACTTTAGCTAATAAAATTTACCTAGTTTAGTTTAGTTTAGACCGCAGTAGAAAGAAGAGGCTTGAATTAGAAATGTGGATAAAAGAAAGCAAAATTCGAAATGAATCAGTACTATATAGTCTGATTGGAGCACAAACAAGTCAAAATCTAACCATATTTCAACCAAAATTAGTGAAAAGTTCAGATTTAACAGAAAGCATGAAGGTGAGCAATGAATAGGTTCCAAATTTTGAGAAACATAAAGCATATGTAAAAGCTAATTAGATGGCATGAAACGGAATTTGATTGGATTGGATTGGTTTAGTAAAAAAGAGCAGCGAGGTTGAGATTTGAGAGATTTGCTGACATGAAGGAAGATGCATAGATCCGATGGGCAGAAAGATTGAAGGGACAAGCCTTAGATCTGATGAGTGGAGAGGAGGAGATCGAGAACGGTGAAGTCCTGAGGTTGAGAGTCAAAGGATGAGTAACTAGGTGCAGTTGTAAGAGGAAGACTGGTTAAACCCTAGACGAAAGTTCTAATGGACTTGCATAAAGCGAGGAGAGCGGCAGCATAATCAAATTTCGGGAGGGAAGTGAAAATGGGAGAGCGGGATAGTGAAATTTTAGGGAGGGAAGTGAAAAAAATGAGACGAGGGATTCTCAGATTGAGATTTGAGAAAAGAAACGAATTCATATGCTCTGAGGTAACGTAATATTTACTTTTAGATCGAAACCGTCTAATCATTATTATGCACAAATATTAAAGAAGCATGTGCATCATGTAAGGTTGGATTTAAACAGAAATATTATATTACCTTATAGAATACCCATAGCTATTCAGTGAAATGTATCAGGCATCGGAGGGAAGGAAAAAAAATTCGGATCCAGACAGATCAGTTCTAGCTTCGTGAAGCACAGTAAGCATAAGAGCAGTCTTCAATTGATATATTTGATGTGCTGTTTATAGTCTAAATTGCTCTGTTCCTATGAAAGAAAGAATCTCCTCTGGCTTTTTGAAAACATTAGACACCCAATACAAATTTGAGTACATTTTGTATTTTAATTTTAGTTTAATTGATTTATATATTGAAATGGCTTCAAAATATATTTTTTGCAAGATATTAAATAAAATTTTTTGCAAGATTTTTTCAATAGTGAAAAAAAATTATGATTTACATGTGTATAACCAACTTTTTAGAAAGATATTATGAAATGAAACAAAATAAATTTAGGTAATGCATACACAATAAATAATATGAAAAAAATATAAAATATATATTTTCAAATTTGTTACGATTTTTATAGTCAAATCATATTTATAATTTCAATTTTATAGAATAGCATCACTATTTTCTCTTTCATCATGTGCTAATATTTGTGGACCATTTATTTTCACGTGAGCGATAAACGGTTGATTTGAAATGAAATGGATCCAAATTTATTATGAAATGATCAAGGGAAAATATTGAACATAATCAATGATTCGGATCGACCAACGGACAATACGTTTCCATACATCTTCATGAACTCATGAAGCAAGAATTTATGTTCTATGAAACATAAACTCTTGCTACATGAGTTAATGAAGACTCATGGGATTGTATTGTCCGTTGATCGATCGGAACCGTTAAAATGAAAATGAACTGGATTTATTTTATCATAGTAAAATTTGATGAAATTTTATTTTCATTTACACATCCATCAAGTTGACGGAATATTGCAATATCGAATGGCTATAAACACTTCACGTCGGATCGAAGCTCATACGTGATCAAACTTCATAAGTTTTATGTTGGTTATGTTCAATATTTTGGCTTGATCATTTCAAAATAAATTTAAAATCATTTTGTTTCAAATCGACCATCAATTACTTATGTAAAAATGAACGGTCCATAAATATTGACTCAATTTTAAGAGACAAATAATGATGAAATTCTATAAATTTGACATTTATAAGTATGATTTTGTCATAGAAGCTATAAAAAAATATACATAATATTTTTCAAATTTTTTTCATATTATTTGCTGTACAATTATTATCTAATTTATATATTTGCAAATCAGACCCGTCCGGGTGATGACAAGTCCCGATTTCAAAGGATATCTCCATTCTAGAAGCTGTACAAGGGATTCAATATTCTCTACTGTAACATAATATTTCTGTTTAGATCCATTCTAGGTGAAATGCAATGGATCTTTCAATATTTATGCGAAATCTGATCAGACGGCTCCAATCTAAAATGGAAAAATTATGTTACCTCAGGTGATATGAATTCCCGAGTAAGAACGCAAATATGCCATGCAGGGAGAGTTGATACACAGATAGTTTTTCTACTTGAGGACTTGGGCATTTTTTTGCAAAACCAAATTGAAACCTTTCTGCTCTACTCTCTCTCTTTCTCAACTCTGTAAGCAAACAGATCCGAGCCCCTTCTCCAACGCCAACCCCGATCCCTTCTTCTCCAGTGCTCACTGTCTCGATCCCAACCTACCCTTGTCAAGTCCCACCGCCGCTATTCCTTCTCCATGTCGGCCTCGATTTCTCCATACCCAACTCCAACTCCGTCGTTCCTTCTCCATGGTTAACTCCGCCGTTCCTTCTCCATGTCTACATGTCCGTTTAAATGGGAAATGTGCAGAAATTGGGACAATTGGGTTAACCAAGGATTTGGGGTAATTATTTTTTGTTTTATTTTTTAAAATTATTGTGATATTCTTTGGTAAATTCTTTACAATATTGGATCTGTGTTAATGAAGAACAAGGAATTGATACATTAAAATTGGCAATTAATTGTTGGGCAATTTCATATATTAGTTGCGGCTACTGCGATTGGGGAGAAATTGAAGCGAGATTGAACAATTTCATATTTCTCTCTCAATCAAATACTTGCGAGCAAAAAATGGTACTGGTAGTAAGCATGACTGAACAATTTTTGATCATATCAGTAAGGTGGTAAGCATCACCAAACTTGTGATTTATTCCACTGGAAGAGAGGTAAGTATTGGTAAATGGAGGAAAAAATATATATATTTTATTAGATTGTCTGATCTATAACAAATGCACCAAGCTGGTAAGATTTTTTTATGTTTCTATTTTTTGCTTTTTAACTTAGAAATATATTACAATAAAATCAAATTTGTAACTACAAGGTACTAACTTCTTGATTGTAAACTTCAGAAAGTATGGTTTCGAACTTATTATGTATGTGAATCACATTCATAAATCCCATGAAACCTCAATCTTTGCAATTTCATATATTTTTTAAGAACCTAATCATTATTGTAATACAGAGACTTTGTCCGCAATTAATATTGAAGCAATGGGCATGCCGCATCTCCTCCAAAAACAGCTACAAGAGGCAAAACAGGTCCGGCTTGGCTGAAACGTTGTGACAGATAATGTTACTGCAGGTAAATTTTGTGTATGTTATTTATTTATTTTATTTAAATGTTGAACGTAAATTCTTGCTAAATTGTCTTAATCTGATTCCATGGTTATAGGTTTGTCCAGTGTATCTAAGCTTAACACAATTCATTTCAAGTGTTGAATCATAAGAGACAAGAATCTCATTTTTACCTAGAAGAAATGGGCAAAATTACTCAATATTCATCAATTTCTTAAACTTTAAATTAATATTATACGATATCAGTGCTTCTAAGTATGTGGAAAAGATGAACACAAGTGTTTGTTAATTTATAAACTTTTAATTGAATTAAAATTTTATTTTTCAAATCTGGTCAACTCTCGGTTGACTCTTTCTATTTATTTTTCAGGTCCAAGTTATTTTATTTGTTTCTCTCAATCTGTTAATTCAAAAATTATGTAAAAATCATAAAAAAATACTTCTAACCATAATCTATGTACTGTGTAAATTTTAGAAAGAAATTCAAAAGAAATAAAGAGATATGATTTTTTGAAAGATATGGACAACAATGCCCTTATATGAACACATTGCTTATTCTAAAGATTTATTGTTAGAAATAAGAGCCATCTCTATAAGCCAAATCCAAATTTAATTATTCCTGTGATACATGATAAACTTACCGATGTATGAGGTGTCAGAAATAAGAGCCATCTCTATATGCAAGCATCAAATATTAACTAAAACCTGCATTGTTTACCCTGTCACATCCTGATACATTTATTGTATATTTTAATATGCAAGTTATAATTTTTTATCCGTTTTACTTCAACTTTTTCATAATAACAACTAATGCCAGTGCACTGGAAGTAAGTTGTGAGCTTGTCAGGATTTTTGTTGCAAGTGTTCATGCTTTCATTTATTTAGTTCAATAAAGGTCACGAAAGTTATTTACCCTGATTCATTTCACAACAGATAGAAACAATACTGTTTTTAGGTTGGCCTTGTAATTATGGATTTGGATTAGTTTATAACTTCAAATCACTATCAAATTTTGGTTTATCTTCTACTGGATTTTGGGCAGGTCGATTTTAAGTTTCATTTGGTCTGAATTAGATTGTTTGATCCTTGCCATGTTTTGATTTATCTCAAAATTGGGTCAGGTCCAGAATTTATCAATGACTGCCAAGTGAATGCTTTGTATTTGTCATTCTTTTTTAATACTGGGTTTTCTGACATGACACCAAGGAGCAAACAATGAGGCATACTGCATAATTTGACCATTTTTTTTTCTCTGAAAGGCCTACTGTTAGTTGATTATTTTCATGTCCTATTACATAAGCTACAATTAAAAATTAAGTGCCATACTTTCTTACAGTATGGTTTTAGTATTTCTGATACCTGATGATACCAGTAACAGTTGATGCAACATGATTTTTTTTTATATGATAGACGTGTTCAAAACACGGTCTCAAATGTAACTTCATGTTTCAGAGGAGTCAGTTAGTTAGAATGGTAGTAATAATGTGTCTGTATTGTTCCCCTGCACATCAAGAAGTAATGTTTCACCAATGACTTCTTCTATTTATATGTTTCTTATCTATTTAATGCACTTTGTTCTTAATGTTTCCCAAATGCATCACATAGAGACCATTTTCTAGTAATAATGTTTCTTATCTATATGGATGCCTTAGATTGGGACTCTATGAGATTTTGCAAACATGCATGTGACTATGTTATTTGTTTATCGAATTTCACATTTATGTTTGCATCTGGTGCAGTTTCTGATGCACTTGCCACTGCTCTTACAAACCCAACTAAAGTTTTCAAAGTATGCTAATTATATGCGTAAATTTGTAACTTTTAGATGACTTGTATGCAAATTATCTAGAGGCAAACTGAACCAAATAACTTATTGTCACCAACAGTTGATATTAATTTCAGAACTTCTGTGCATATATATAAAGTACAGTTGTGACAGGCAGCCCCAAGAGTTTAGACGAAGAAATGTGAAATGCACTAGCTGGGGCAAAGCTCTCTCTAAGGAAATGGACAAATGATTAGATTACGAAGAAAAATAAGGAAATAGACAAATGATCAGATTACGAAGAAAAATTGTAGGTGGATTTTTTTTTACACTTATCTTGTTTTGAGAAATTGTAAGTGAAATTGTGTGTTGAATATGTGAAATTGTAGGTGGACAAATGATCAGATTACTAGATATGTGAAATTGTGTGTTGAATAATGAGATACTTTGATTTTATAAATATGATATTATTATTGTGTTATTTAGTAATCTTTTTATATAATTTAGTATTATTAATTGGAATTGTGGGTGTTTATTGTACTAGTCTTATTGTTGTGATTTATTATTTTCATTATTCAAAGGGGCAATCTCAAATAAACAAAAATATTTTTATCTCCCGAAGCTAAATTTTTCCAATGGTAGTCTCATGGAAATATTATGTCTAACTATAAAATAATATAAATTGAATCAATAAAACATTTCAAAGAGTGTGCTCTAGCATTTCCATGGGCCTTAACATAAAATAATATAAACTGAATCAACAAAATATTTTCAAGGGTATTGTGTTACAGCATTTCCATGAGCCTTATTATAAAATAATATAAATAGACTTACTAAAACATTTTCAACGGTAGTCCCTTGGAAATAATATGGGCTCTCAATAAAATATAGTATTCGTTCTATTTAGCGGGTCATGGGTCGTGCAAAAGTATTTCTAAGGATGAATAACAAGCATTTTCAAGGGTTGGCATCAGGGATTTCCATGCGCTACTATTTCCAAGGGCCTACCCTTGAAAATAGTTAAATGTGTCAACAAACTCAATTTTATTTCCAAGGGCCCTTCTTGCCCTTGAAAATACTGATGCTACCCTTGAAAAAAGCAGAAATTCTAGTAGTGTTTGTTAAAAGTTATCATAACAAAATCCAACAAATTGTCATAATTCATTTAAATGAGCGAGTTGTTATGACTATTACTTATTTTGGATTTTAGGCGGAGGTTTTGGTTCTGTCGATTTACAAAAAAAAATGAATATGAAACTATGAATATTAGTATATTATACGGGATTAAATGTTACATTGTAGCCACTATATTACACATGATTAAATATGAAACTATACTCACTATCTATCAATCTTAATGAGGCAAAGTTGATGTTACACATAATTACATAGGATTAAATGTGGCAGAGATTAGATGTGGCAAATTCTTAATGAGTGAGTTATGAGCGAGTTGGGTCATGCTCATGCTCGCTCATTAAGTAAATGAGCGAGTTTAAATGAGCGGATAAATAAGCGAGTTTAGGCAAGCTTTTAATGAGCGAGTTATGAGCAGCTCACGAGTTATGAGCGATTTACTCACCCCTAGTAATGATTGATAGAGTGCTAACGACAAAAAAAAGTAGTGAGAGAGAGAGAGAGAGAATGGTTAAGTTTAAAATATTTTATTTTAGTCTAAAAGAAAAACAACTCGTTTTTTTTATTTTTAAAGTTCAAATAATTGATTCAAATTGTTAGATGTTTAATCTATATTAAAATATACTTGAAAACAAAATTTTATATTTTTTGAAATTTTTATACTATTTATTAAGATGATTTAAAAACTGTTGTTTTTATTAAAATTCTGCACCATTGAAAAACAATAATTTTTAGACCATCTTAATAAATAGTAAAAATAAAATTAAAAAAATGTAAAATTTAACCTCCAACCACATTTTAATATAGATTGAACATTACGGTTTAGATTGACTGTTTGAACTTTGAAAATTAAAAAACCGAGTCGTTTGTTTTAGGGATTAGGAAAATTGTTTTTGAGCTTAGCCATTCTCCCTCTTTCTCTCTACACACACACCCACCCCCCTCAAATTAAAGGAGGGGTTCGGATCCCCTAATCAAAACCGTCTGATTCAAATTCGTCGCTCGAGATCATTTCGGAATTCGAATTCGTTACTTGAGAGTTGGAATGTGTGTGCTCCACTTCAGATTATCACGGATTCGAATTGGACTGTCCCAAATCCAAAAATTAGATTACTTCACTTGATCTCAACTCCAAAAGGAGTCCATAAATACAAAATTGTTACGTCCTATAAATTTGAAATTCAGAAACTTAATAAAGTTTTTATATTCAATAAATATTACGAGTTATATATATTCGAATGTACACACTATGTATTAAAAAAAACAAAACAAATAATGAAACAAAAAGCAAACAATATGAACTTACTCACCAAACAAGAATGTAAATAACATATGCATCAAGTTCAAACCACACAATTGAACACAATGTAGAAAATGACGAGGTGTCTTTGTCTCTCTAGACATGCTGTTTCTCTTCTCCTTCTTCCAAATTCTCCTTGGACACCTCCTCCAACGACTTACCCTTGGCCTCAGGCACAAACAAGGACATGAGCGTACCCACCAAGTTGGTTGCGGCAAGCACAAAGAGTGAGTTACGCATTCCAATACCCTTCGGGTAGCCACGATCCCTGGTTTCAGCGGTTTTTCCCTGAGATGAGTACAAGAAACCAAATGCACCAATTATGGCTCCAGCCTTTCCAGCAGCAGCTGAGATACCGTGGCAGGTTGACCTGAGCCTAGCCGGGAAGACCTCTGCCGGCACAATGAAGGTGGTTGCGTTAGGGCCGAAATTTGCGAAAAAGAAGGTCAACCATACATGACCACAAAACCAGTATGGTTACCTGGTTTGATCCAGTGGTTGTATGGGATGGCAAGAGCAAGCATGAACACTGTCATCATAATGAATCCCATGAGTTGAATCCAGAACCGACCAATAATATCGATGAAGGCCACAGTGAACCAGTAGCCTGGTACAGTTCCGCAAAGTGCAATGTAGGTTTGTGCACGGGCGATACGAAACACCTCCTCGATGGCGTTCATGGTACCTGCCTTAGGAATCCACCCAACCTTGCTAAAGATATCCTTTTGAAAGAGATTCTGACTGTAGAAGGCAACATCCAAGAAGAACCATGTAGTTGTAGTGGCTAGCAAGTGAACCCCATGACGCTTTGCGAATTGGGGGGAGAAAAGTCCCCATTGATCTGCACTCATAACCTTATCCTGCGCTGTATCAAGATCCTCTACAATATCCTCGTGTAGGACCTTGGACATGTCGCTAGCTGCCTGCTTGGTGTTACGGGCAATGAGGGCCGTGTAACGTGCAGTTTCAGGCATTCGCATTCTCCAGTAGTAAGTCAACGCTGCCGGCACAGCACCGAACATAAGGACGATTCGCCATAGATAATCACCTTGTGACTGAGTAGATCGGACATGGTCCTCGTTGTAGGATGGAGCAGGGAACTTACTTTTGAACCCAGCTGCCACAATAAGTGAGATAAGGGCCGCAAATAAGATGCCAAAACCCTGCATGCATGGTGTTATCCAGTTCTTCAGTGACTCCAATATTTCAATATGTTAATTAAATTAGAAATTAAAAATTGAAATTCATTTTTAAATATTTGGTATAAAATATAAATGAATAAGCGGATTCAATAAATTACATGTATAATACTGATAGCTATTTTTTAGATTGGCTAAATTTATAATGTTATATATTGTCCTTAAGGGCTGATCATTTGGTCAGGTAGCTAGAATCATTGGATAATTTTCATAATTGCCACCGGTTAGAGGGATTTGATGAAAGAGGCCGTTGATTATACACAAGAAATTAAAGTCAATATTTAATACCAATCAAACTAATTAAGCCAAACCTGTCAGGTTATTCAAAATAAGTGAGATTAAGAATATTGGTTACCTGCATGGCAAAGACAGCAGCAATGAAGGAGCCACGAGTTTTCTTGTTGGCATACTCAGACATAATAGTAGCTGAGAGAGGATAGTCACCTCCAACACCAAATCCTAACCAGAAACGGAAGAAGCATAGTGTTGTAATGACACCTTTTGGCTCGTGACCGAAAGAAAGACCTGAGAAAATTGAGCAAATGACCATCATAATCAGTGTGAAACCATACACACTTTTCCTGCCTAGCTTATCACCGAGCCACCCGAAAAATAGCTGGCCAGCAAGGGTCCCACAAAGAGCCACACCAGTTACTGCTGCTGATACATTGGGTGGAAGGGTTCCCGGATTCTTGTAGGTAGGGTCTGTATAATACAGACGACCAATGAGCTTCGCCACTATTGAAATGACGAAAAGGTCATATGCATCGGTGAAAAATCCCATACCAGCAATCACAATTGCCAGAAAATGGTAACCTTGGGTCTTGGCCTTGTCAAGCTTGTCCAAAACTGCTAGCTGTTCACGTGGCATTTTTGCTGATTATTGGGAATTTCCTTCCTCCTCTTCTTGTTTTCGATTATCTTACTGTAATGAAAAAAAATGAAAGTTATGCATTGTTTTTCACTTTTTCTTAATTATTTTTCAATATATTTGGATTAACTGCAAAAACAACGCCTATAGTTGCTTGGAACTCAGTAAACTTCAATTTTAATATATTTTTAATTTTCTGTATCTTGCATGCTTAATTAGGTTTTTCTATGTAATAAATATATACAATCTGTAAAAGGGTTGTAAATGGCTAAAAACAGATATATGTAGAGTATATATAAATTTAACCGTTACTGTTAATTAGGCACATAACCGTATTGATATGTTTTATAAGCACAAACACAAAAAATTTATAGGAAGCACAATTATCAATTTCCAAAACATTAAGGCTCTACAAATATATATGGATTATTTGAGCGTATATAACATGCATGATTAACATCTGGTTGATTAGTCAATTTAAGAGAAATCAAACTAATAATTTTTATTGCACATTCCCAACTAATTTTATAACCGTGGCTTCAAAATAACAGCAAGGAACATGGGCTGTATACATATATACTTCTCCTGACCAAACTGGTACAAGCCATTACAAAACTTCAAACCTAGCTTGAATGCGAAGTAATTGAAAGAACAAAGATTATTAAATCAGGAAGAACTTCGATCATACCTTGAAAAGCGTTGAAGAGGAGAAGAGAGGACAGTGCGCTTGACCTTAATTGTTGCCTATCCACCGTAGTACGGATGCTATTTATAGTACTACGGAGAGTACGGTAGAGGCACCAGGTTCTGTGCCTCATAATGTTATTTTACTCTGGGTCAACCTAAATCCATCTATTATTCCAATATTCGATACCTTTCGGACTTTTCTCTCCTTTCAATCTGTCAAAACACAAATAAATTATCATTTTTAGATAGTGGCGGGAGAGCAATTCATTCTTTCAATATTCACAACTATTGAATATATCAACACATATATACATATATACATCTAACAGCCCACTCTGAAGTTTCAAAACCAAGTTATTTTATTGCAATTTTGCACGTAATCTAATTGGGACATGGAATATCCAAGGAATAAAACCATTGGACCACGTCGTTGACAGTTGTCAGGGGCATTTGACATTATAAAATATAAAAAAATAATAATAAAATACATTGATAAATGGATTTGAAATTGAGTATCAGATAACATATATAATACATATCCATTCGCCTGTTGACACCAAAAGTATTTCACAATGAACCAATCGACAGGATGCACATGTTGCAACATATCTAATGTGAGCAATATTCAATATCATAAGCTGTTAATGAAAAATATTAATTTCCGGAGATAATCTTTATACATATTACGTTCTCTGTTTATCAGAAAAAGCAAAGGATTTCTGCGAATAAACTAAATACTGCATAACATTTTGTTGTAAATAATTCGATATATATTTTACGAGAATCAACCTTTGATCCATGTACTTAAGATAATTGATATTCTCACTGTAATAGATCACATGAACTTTTATCTCATTTGATTTCCAGCTTTCATAAAAAAATAATAACACAACATTTTGCCTGTATGGTTTGCTCTTAAATATGATAGCTAAAATTTAAGTCTGTTTTGTTGGTCACGCAAAGTAGGTCGGACGACTCTGGCCATGTAGGGTGTTCTTAACCTTGATAAGGACTTTATATATGAACTTAGCTTCAAAATCTATCAGATTGGTTTCAAACAACAAATTCAAAATGTTGAAACCGATCTTACTTCATAAGTGATGTGTTTACCTCTAAAATTTATAAATTTATTTATTATAAAGTCAAGCAGTCCAAAAATAATGAAAAATTGAAATTGTTAAGATTTAACTTACAAAAATTATATTTTTTACTGCTTGACTTAATAATTCAAAAATTTATAAAGTCTGCATGTAATTAAATGTATCACTTGTGAAACAGATCGATTTCAATAGCTATATATATATATATATATATTTTTTTTTTTTTTTGGAAAAAGAAGTCTAACCTCTATTTGATTGATAGTTTTTTTGATACATGAGTTATGTTACAGAACAAGGTATCAAAATGTGAAGTAAATCCCAATTGAAAAATTCAGCATCCATAGGTTGCTACCTAAATAACAAAAGAAAATAAAAGTTTATATTAAAAGGTAGAAAGTAAACAATAAGGTCTATGAAATTAAAAAAAAAAAAAAAAAAAAGTGTGGTTCAATAGTTTAGATTTGTCAATTGAAATCACTTCCATAAATTTTGAAGTCAAGTTCACCAATAAATAAAAACACCGCGGTTCTACTCTGTAAGATAGAATTATATGTGTGTGTGTGTGTGTGTGTGTGTGTGTTGATATATATTCAACTAATAGCTGTGAATATTGAAATAATGAATTGCTCTCCCGCCACTAACTAAAAATGATATATAGTTTATTCATATTTTTGACAGAATGAAAGGAGAGAAGTACGAAAGGAATCGAATATTGGAATAATAGATGGAGTTGAGTTGACCCAGAGTAAAATAATATTATGAGGCACAGAACCTGGCGCCTCTGTACGTAATATATACTATAAATAACATCCGTACTACGGTGGATAGGCAACAAGCTAGGTCAAGTGCACTGTCCTCTATATATCTCTTCTCCTCTAGGTATGTAGTTCTTCCAATCTTCCTGATTTAATAATCCTTGATCTTTCAATTACTTCACCGTCAAGGCTTCAAGTTTTGTAACGGCTAGTACCTGTTTGGTCAGGAATAGTATGTCTGTACAGCTCATGTTCCTTTTATTTTGAAAACACAGTTATAAAATTAGTTGGGAATGTGTAATAAAAATTATTAGTTTGATTTCTCTTAAATTAACTAATCAACCACATGTTATTCAAGTTATATATGCCCAAATAAAACCATATGTATTTGTAGAGCCTTAATTTATCTTAACTAATTGTTTTGAAAATTGATAATTGTGCTTATAAAACATATCAATACGATTATGTTCCTAACAGTAACGGTTAAATACTACATATATCTGTTTTTAGCCATTTACATTTATTCCCATTTCGTAAAATACAGATTGTATATATTTATTACATAGAAAAGCATACGATACAGAAAGTTAGTAATATTAAAATTAAAGTTTACAGAGTTTCAAGCAACTATAAAGTATAAACCTCTTCTTTTTTTTCTTTTTTTTGCAGTAAATCCAAATATTTTGAAAAAA
Source organism: Carex pumila (assembly GCA_033356055.1). Lineage (NCBI taxonomy): Eukaryota > Viridiplantae > Streptophyta > Magnoliopsida > Poales > Cyperaceae > Carex > Carex pumila. The sequence continues at coordinate 240,174 of JARJHM010000423.1, forward strand.
CAAGAACAAAAAAACAGTGCATAACTTGCATTTTTTCGTTACAGTAAGATAATCGAAAACAAGAAGAGGAAATTCACAATAGTCAGCAAAAATGCCGCGTGAACAGCTGGCAGTTTTGGACAAGCTTGATAAGGCCAAGACACAAGGATACCATTTTCTGGCAATTGTGATTGCTGGTATGGGATTTTTCACCGATGCATATGACCTTTTCGTCATTTCAATAGTGGCAAAGCTCATTGGCCGCCTCTATTATACGGACCCTACCTACAAGAATCCGGGAACCCTTCCACCCAATGTATCAGCAGCAGTGACTGGTGTGGCTCTTTGTGGAACCCTTGCAGGCCAGCTATTCTTCGGGTGGCTTGGTGATAAGCTAGGCAGGAAAAGTGTGTATGGTTTCACACTGATTCTGATGGTCATTTGCTCAGTTTTCTCAGGTCTCTCTCTCGGTCACGAGCCAAAAGGTGTCATTACAACACTATGCTTCTTCCGTTTCTGGTTAGGATTTGGTGTTGGAGGTGACTATCCTCTCTCAGCTACTATTATGTCTGAGTATGCCAACAAGAAAACTCGTGGCTCCTTCATTGCTGCTGTCTTTGCCATGCAGGTAACCAATATTCTTACTCTCACTTATTTTGAATAACCTGACAGGTTTGGCTTAATTAGTTTGATTGGTATTAGATATTGACTTTAATTTCTTGTGTATAATCAACGGCCTCTTTCATCAAATCCCTCTAACCGGTGGCAATTATGAAAATTATCCAATGATTCTAGCTACCTGACCAAATGATCAGCCCTTAAGGACAATATATAACATTATAGATTCAGTCAATCTAAAAAATAGCTATCAGTATTATACATGTAATTTATTGAATCCGCTTATTCATTTATATTTTATACCAAATATTTAAAAATGAATTTCAATTTTTAATTTCTAATTTAATTAACATATTGAAATATTGGAGTCACTGAAGAACTGGATAACACCATGCATGCAGGGTTTTGGCATCTTATTTGCGGCCCTTATCTCACTTATTGTGGCAGCTGGGTTCAAAAGTAAGTTCCCTGCTCCATCCTACAACGAGGACCATGTCCGATCTACTCAGTCACAAGGTGATTATCTATGGCGAATCGTCCTTATGTTCGGTGCTGTGCCGGCAGCGTTGACTTACTACTGGAGAATGCGAATGCCTGAAACTGCACGTTACACAGCCCTCATTGCCCGTAACACCAAGCAGGCAGCTAGCGACATGTCCAAGGTCCTACACGAGGATATTGTAGAGGATCTTGATACAGCACAGGATAAGGTTATGAGTGCAGATCAATGGGGACTTTTCTCCCCCCAATTCGCAAAGCGTCATGGGGTTCACTTGCTAGCCACTACAACTACATGGTTCTTCTTGGATGTTGCCTTCTACAGTCAGAATCTCTTTCAAAAGGATATCTTTAGCAAGGTTGGGTGGATTCCTAAGGCAGGTACCATGAACGCCATCGAGGAGGTGTTTCGTATCGCCCGTGCACAAACCTACATTGCACTTTGCGGAACTGTACCAGGCTACTGGTTCACTGTGGCCTTCATCGATATTATTGGTCGGTTCTGGATTCAACTCATGGGATTCATTATGATGACAGTGTTCATGCTTGCTCTTGCCATCCCATACAACCACTGGATCAAACCGGGTAACCATACTGGTTTTGTGGTCATGTATGGGTTGACCTTCTTTTTCGCAAATTTTGGCCCTAACGCAACCACCTTCATTGTGCCGGCAGAGGTCTTCCCGGCTAGGCTCAGGTCAACCTGCCACGGTATCTCAGCTGCTGCTGGAAAGGCTGGAGCCATAATTGGTGCATTTGGTTTCTTATACTCATCTCAGGGAAAAACCGCTGAAACCAGGGATCGTGGCTACCCGAAGGGTATTGGAATGCGTAACTCACTTTTTGTGCTTGCCGCAACCAACTTGGTGGGTACGCTCATGTCGTTGTTTGTGCCTGAGGCCAAGGGTAAGTCGTTGGAGGAGGTGTCCAAGGAGAATTTGGAAGAAGGTGAAGAGAAACAGCATGTCTAGAGAGACAAAGACACCTCGTCATTTTCACATTGTGCAATTTTTGTGGTTTGAACTTGATTCGTTATTTACATTCTTGTGTGGTGTGTACCTTCCTTTTGTTTGCTTTTTGTTTCGTAATTATTTGGTATTTTTTTTAATTAATACATTGTGTGTACATTCGAAAACATTTTTTTTCATATATTATATATATATATATATATATATATATATATACTAGTATCGTGCCCGTGCTTTGCAACGGGGATATATTATAAAATTAAATAAAATATGATGAGTTACTAATTCCATACACATGTTTCCAGATTTTTGCAAATGTTCAAATTGTTTAAATATTGCATTGTCAGAAAAAAAAAATTAACTTCCAATTTTCTGCATAAATTCAGAGTTTTCGATTCATATTCCAAATAGAGTATTTATTTGTTAAAAATAAGCAATTATACCAAGTTCCTTTCCATCTACAAATCAACTTGTGGCCTTAATAATTATGATTATAATTATAACACTGGCTGACATGAAAATAAAACAAAACTGAAAAGAAAAGATATAGAATATGATCATAATTATATTACCTTGTCATCTCACCTCTTACTATATATAGCAAGACCTCTTACAACAAACAAACATCAACCTTTTCAATATAACAAAACAACTAAATCCCAAAACCCATTATTTCAGATCTTTCATAAAACACATTGAAATTTGTCAGTTGAGGTAAGGGCCTTTTCGGTAAAATGCTGCCGGGGCCTTCTCCCTTCCACCTATAATCCAAACCCAAATTTCAATGTTTTAGAAAAAGAGAGGGATTTTTTAGAAACAGGAAACTTGTAACGACAACTGTGAAATATGCATAAAATACTGAATTTACCTTTCCATGTGCTGAGCGGGCCGTAAATGTTATGGAAATGACCGACACGGCATTCAATGCCGAAATCCTTAGTGTGCTTGCACAATTCCTCAGTTGTCAGTTTCTCGAATCCATATGCATCTTGAGGCTACATTGCAACATATAGAAAACCATATATACTGAGTTAAAAGGTAATAAGTTGGTGCTAAGAGTTTTTAATTTAAATAGGATAGAAAATAAAACTTACACATGGAAATAATAGACATCTCAGCAGGCCAGGCATCTGATTCCTTCAAGCTGACATTAGTTTCCAATTGCTTGAACTCCAGGTAGATGCAAGCACTTGAGGCATAGAAAAACCTACAAGAGATGCAATTAAAGATTTAATCTAACAAATCTCTTGCTACTAAAATGCAATCTAAAATGTCCAAAATACGTTCCTTTGTAACACCTACATGACTCGAGGAAAGACATTCTTGTCAATTTCTAACAAAAATTAAGAAGTTCTAATGTAGACCAATTTCATGACTCAAGGAAAGACATTCTTGCATTATTTACTGTTTAGTCGATATTTTTGGATAAAGGCTTTGGGAGGAAACATGTAACATCAAAATCAACAGCAAGAACAACAAATAAAGAAATCAAGATAGTGGTTTGATAAATCTCCACGATACATACCTAAACAATAGGCACAAGAATGGTATAAAATGCCCAGTAACCAACCAAAGGAACTACACATGGAGAAGGTAGATGTTGCCACAATTGAATAAGGTGGGAAATTGGATAAATAAAGATGGGGGAATTACTCTGCAGCAGCTTGGTAATTGTATAAGAAATCTTGGGCATTAACAGTGAAAACAAGGCCAGCAGCTTGAGGAAGGTACTCATCAAGCTTCGGCTTCAGCCTTGGTTGGCCTGGTACATCTATCAAGTGCACTGGTACCGCCTTTTTATTTTGCTTTTCCTGTCTCACCAAGAAAAACCAAAAGAAAACAACTCGCAATATAAATCCCAGGAAATGCCTTCAGTGCCGAACTTGCAAAAAGGATCTCATAATTCTTTGTTTAAGCTTGACATGTGTTTATTTCAGGTACATTCTGATCCATTTAAGATCTACAATACAGACACCCAAATAAAGCTTCCAAGAAAGCATTTAGATAAAAAGAAAAACCACATCAAGAATTCTGGAAGTACACAGTATACACTACACTATTGGAGGATACAGCATCAAGTACACTTGGCTAACAGCAAAACAAAAATAGGCACTTGAGCTCATATGGAATAGAAAATTACAATAATGTTACCTCAAATAAGTCATAATGAAACACAAAGGTATCATCATTTGGCTCCATCGAAGTTCCTGTGCCTTGGTGCAAGGACCCATCACGAAGCTACAAAATTGAGAAAATAAATTTGATTCTTAGATAGCCTATGTGGATTGTATCCAAATTTAACAAGTAAAATGACCATGCATTAAATTAAAATTTACCTGGTAGAAAAGAATAGTTTTTTCACTGCCACTGAGGCCAGCTAGAAGTATATTATTCGATTTGGAAATCCTTAAGAAAGACACTGCAATACAATCAGTGACAACGAATTAATACAAAAGAAATCATATCCAAAATCTTCTTATGAAAATTCAAAAATCACATAAATATAAACATCCTTGTTGTGAAAGAATTATGTGGTGCTAGTGTATTATTCCAGAGGGTCTGACTATATGGAACTTATCCCTGACGATCGGACTGTCAGAAAAGAAGAACATACCAATTCATTCAGGAAAATTCTATATGAAACTCGATGTTATACTTGAAATACCTCTTGTTGTCTCTACTGCTCTAAGATACCCCTATTGCATAGAAAAGAATGACATTATTACATAATTTGTGCAATTGTGTCAAGAATACATTTGGATAGAAATTAATTTATCAACTGGAAAGAAATTACAATTTTCCCATGATTGAGAAAAATTACGACATGTTTGGCAACGAAGAGCTCTTGACCTGGCACTGCTTTTGAGCAAATTGGGAAAGTTTTTCCTCTTATTTTGAAAGACTGCTTTGAAGCTCATTCAGTAATTAATCTGCCTCTGTTGCAATTCCCTTAAAGCACTGTAAGAACACATAAATTTTCAAAATTGAGCTCCTATTGGTACAAAGCACTTCATTCAAGCCTATACAGAGGCACCTTGCGCTACGTACTTTCATAAATTGCTGGTCTTTGCGCAGATTGGATTCACTTCTAAACTATGACAATGCAAATATACTAAATCAAACACAAGCCAATCAATGAACCCAAAATGAATACTACCTCAAACTAACCTAACCATCCAATCGGAGGTGGAGGGAACGCTGGCGCCATGAGCAAACACAACAAGAGGCGCCCTGTTCCCTTTCTCATTGCTATTTTCTATCTTTTTCTCATCCACCGGATGAGTAGAAAGAGGAGGCGGTGCCTCATCGCCGAAGTCGCTCTTGCGGCGGCACTTCGACGGGGGTGGCTTCGGAGCTATTGGATCAGATCAAGCGGATACTCAGACTGTCTGCTTGTGGGGCCAGGCCAACTAATCACAAGTGAACCCGCACCATTTCTCCTCGATACTAATAGCATTAGCTTGTCTTTAGTGAATGTCCGCCGCGTTGGGAGAGGCAGAGAGAAGAGGCAGGGAGGCGGGGGTCTAGGATTTAGATCAGGAGACGGGCTTGCACAGGAGGGAAAAAAATGTTTCGCGTTCGACGAAGAGGATCGTCGTTTCGATCAGAGTTCCAAAAGTCGCAACTCGCAAGGCAGTTTTTTATTTTATATTTTAACCATGTGGCTGACGAAGAGGATATCAAAGTTATAAAGAAAAGGAGAAGTCGCTAAGTAGTTTTTTTAATTTTAACCGTATGATCTTATGTATTGCGGGTACGGTTCTAACTAAATATAGACTTCTACACATATAAAAGATGTATTTAATCAAAGGAAGACAGATTATTTGACTGAAGGATTCAGATTCAATTCGAATTTAAATCAATCTATCCCAACTATTGGAGTTTCAGGACAGTCAATTCAATTTAAGATGCATAATATAGAGGATATATATATATATATATATATATATAGAGAGAGAGAGAGAGAGACAGGCTAATATGCTTTCGGCAGCACTTTGGCCGAAGTGCTGCCACCCTATTTTCGATTTTTCAAAATTCAAACAGTCGATCCGAACAGTTCATCTTGTTCTCCATATTAATATCTGCTTGGAAACCAAATTTTACATTTTTTAGAATTTTTTTGCTATTTATTAAGCCACTTTGAAAATCGCTGATCCAACGGTGAACCCCTGATTTTACTGTTTGGCAAGCCACCGTTGGATCAGCGATTTTCAAAGTGGGTTAATAAATAGCAAAAAAATTCCAAAAAAATGTAAAATTTGGTCTCCAAGCAGATATTAATATGGAGAACAAGATGAACGGTTCGGATCGACTGTTTGGATTTTGAAAAATAAAAAATGGGGTGGCAGCACTTCGGCCAAAGTGCTGCCGAAAGCATATTAGCCTGTCTATATATATATATATATATACAGAGTTAGGCTGGGTGCTATGGATAGCATAGTGGCCTCCCGTGCTACGGCTCAATATTCAAGTTTTCAAAATCCAAACGGTCGATCCGAACCGTTCATTGTTTAATCCATATTGAAATGTGCTTGGAGACCAAATTTTACATTTTTTGAAATTTTTTTACTATTTATTAAGCATTTTTGAAACTGCTGTTTTCCAGTGGTACATAATTTTAATAAAAACATCGATTTTGAAACCATCTTAATAAATAGCAAAAAAATTCCAAAAAATGTAAAATTTGGTCTCCAAGCACATTTCAATATGGATTAAATAATGAACGGTTCGGATCGACCGTTTAGATTTTGAAAACTTGAATATTGAGCTGTAGCACGGGAGGCCACTATGCTATCCATAGCACCCTAGCCTAACTCTCTCTATATATATATATAGAGTTACTTGTTTTTGTTTGTTTTGACTAGTGACAAAGAGTAGGTTGAACTGTGCATATAATTAACTCTGTCATAAAAATAAAAATATATTACATGTTACAAAGGATTGTTGGTTTATTTAAGTAAAATTATTGAAGTAAAGCTACACATACAATAAAGTAAGTTCATTTTTTATGTTAAAATTTGCTGAAACAACTAGTCAACATTATTCCAGTTTCTTTTCAAAGTTGCATCCAATCAACATTCAGCCTATTAACTTCAGTAAATTAATCTTGGGAAATAATTCCAATACATACATAGATGGAAAAAAAAATTGGCGATTGGTTTCTTACAAGTTTTGGGAAAAAAAAAGAAAAAAAAATCTTTGGTCACTTTTCTCCTTCGAAATTCCGTCAGGAAATTCATGCCAAAATGAAAGTATTTGACAATAATTGTACGAAATCGCGTGAAGTGACGCAAAACTTCTTTTCTTCTCCCCTTCTTTCTGTTTGCTCTGATTTGACCACGAGTGGTTGCTCTGACGAGATGTGATTCTACTTTTTCTCCTTTGTTCTTCTTCGTATTCACTGTCAAAAAAAAATTTGGTTTTCTTTCTCTTACAAACTTAAACCCTAGAAGTTAGATATTGATGGCATTATTTGTAAATTAAAAGAAGTTTGCAGGTAGTTAAATCATTACCGCGAATGAATTCGTTTTGAAAAAAATAGTTTAGCCGATCTTAAAATTTCAATTTAAAATCATGTCTATTCTATTCTATTCAATTCTTACTTATTTTGTTTCCGATAACAGTGTTATTGAACCATCTATTAAAGTACTATATGTGTACACATCTGCTTGAATTCCATAGCCAACCAACTCTTCATATACTTTGATAACCTTGTCGATATCACCACCTCCACAAATCCAAGAATGAGGCCATTGCAGGTATAGACATCTGGAGCAACACCTTTCATCACCATTTCATCAAACAACCTCAAATCACTATATATGTGTCACCCTGACCGCAGAGACAATGAATAAGAATGTTGTACGTAAGCAAATTAGGAATAAGTCCACAAGAAGGCATTTCTTCAAACACCTTCCGTGCTGCAATAAAATCCCCATTTTGCCAAGGCCGTCAATTAGGATGTTACAAGTGACGACGTTGGGCCTCATTTATTCAGCCACCATTTCTTGAAACATCTTTACAGCCATGCCAATCTCACCTTCTTTGCAAAATCCATGGATAATAGTAAAGTAATAACATCGGGCTTAGAGCTACCGTTTTCTCTTGCCATCTGACAGAAAAGCTCATGCCCATATCTTGTGTTACCACTTCTGCAAAGACCATCTATAAGAGTGTTTTATATGATCAAATTAGGAGCACATCTCATAAGAGGCATTTTAGCAAACACGTTAGCTGCATCCTGAATTTTCTTCCCTCCACAAAGCCCCTTGACAAGGGAGCCAAAGATGGGAATGCTAGTTCAATGACTGGCCAAGCACACAGAATCCGAGATCTTCTCGACCCATGCGGCAAAAGCAATTGACCACCACACCAAAAGTGAGGATGCCATCTCATTTTTTTACACTGCATTTGAAGCCTATTTGCAATAACAACTTTTTAAAGAACGAGCAGTGATATGGTTTTTTCTATATAGAAAAAGCAATAATAAAATAAGTAAGATTTGTGCAAAATATGTAAATCTGTCTTATGTTTTGATAGAAGAAAAAATTATGACAAATATACTTTTCGAGCATGTAATCACAAAAATAATCAGAACTGCGCTAATAGCTTTACATTTCTCCCTTGCCCGGTAATAAAGCATTCATTAGCATTTTACATCCAATACATATACAAAGTTGAAATGTTCCATAGATTTTTAAATTTTTTTTTTTTTTTTATAATATAAGAAAGATCAAAATCAATATGCTTATTTGAAAACACGTCAAATTTCAACTACACATTTGATTTTGTACTTTATTGTCAATTTTTTAGAATCTTCTAAAAAATATAGAATTGCTAAATCACGCTACATATCCATTTTTTTTCCTCTGTCATGCAATTACATCATATTTTAAGGGTTCAGCAATAAAGAACCAAAAATAATTATCAAAGGTATTTACTAAATATTTTCAATTTTATATTTACCAGCGCGCAAAGACAATATTAGTACTGCCGACATAGTTTTACCCACAATTAAAATCTACATTGAAGGATACACACATGAAAATAACAAAGGGGCACAGTTGGATAAATGAAGAACAGATCTTCATCAGCTTGCGACCTCATCCATGGAATGAGACAGAAAAAATTATATCACAAAGTTATGGACAAAAGACAATTATCGCTATTTTCTTGATTCAAAGACAAATCCCAGCAACAAGATTATCCCTATATAATTAAATGTCAACAAGATCATTAATGCTATATATTAGATAACTAAATGTTCATGAACTGTACAGATGAAGTCCAATCTTACATTAGCGAATTAAACCATTGAACTAAAACATAATTGTTAAATATAAATGTTTTCTTCAATCTTCATTATTGCACTTGCTAAAGGGAAAATCCATGCAAATATAAAAATTCCTGAAACTAATGGAATTAAAAGGACTAATGAGTACACGGCATCACTTGGTTATGATCAATTTGGCACGGGCATGACCTTCCTCAATTCGATACTGCTCTCCCATGCCCAATTGAGCCATAAAGACCCAAATGATGGTGAGAAGCTATCCTCTCTTACTTAATTGCTTTGCAAGGAACTAATCGTTACATTTGCTGGCGACGTAGCACAACATTTTCGACCCACGCAATGCAGATTAACCTCCACATTTGCTTCTAATCTTATTCACGGTTCTCTATAATAGTAAATTGTTTCTAAATACCAGGATAGACACCTTGGTCTCGAAGAACTATCAACAAAATTGAAAGCAAATGTAGAGTTTAATCAGTGTTGTGTGGGTCGAGATGTTGTGCTATGTCGCCAGCAAATGCAACGATCAGTTCCATGCAAAGCAATTAAGTCAGGGAGGAGAACTTCTCACCGTCATTTGGTTCCTGGAAAGCAATACTAAATTGAGGAAGGTTATGCCCGTGCTAAGTCAATCCTAACCGAGTGGTGTCGTGAGTATTTTTAATTCCATTAGTTTCATCAGATAATCTGATTTGTTTCATCCACATTCTAGCAATTTAGAAGTATGTCAAAGGTGACTTCATCCAACTTAAGACCTTGCATCATCATCTTCTGCACCAAATTGACAGCTTCATTGATTCTGCCACTGTCGATATCACCAAGCCCACAAAATCCAGAGCAACCCCTTTCATCACCATTTCACCAAATATCGTCAAAGCACTATCTGTGTCACCCTGGCTGTAGTGACCATGAATAAGAATGTTCTACGTGTGCAAATTGGGAACAAGTCCACAACCAGGCATTTGTTCAAATACCTTCCGTGCTGCAATAAAATCCCCTACTTTTCAAAGGCCATCAATTAGAATGGTACAAGTGACGACACTAGGCCTCACTTCTTCAGCAACTATTTCTTCGAATATCTTCACAGCTATGCTAATCTCACCCTCTGTGCAAAATCATGGATAATATAGTGTTGTATGTAATAACACCGGGCTTAGTGCTGCCCTCTTCTCTTGCCATCTGACAGCAAAGCTCATGCCCATATCTTGTGTAACCAGTTCTGCAAACACCATCTCTAAGTGTGCTGTAGAAGATCAAATCAGGAACACATCCCAATTAGAGGCATTTTTGCAAACACCTTAGCTGCATCCTGAATCTGCTGCCCTACAGAGAGCAACGATGAGATATGAGCGTCAGCACCACGTCCTTTTTCGAATGACTGGCCAAGCACGCAGAAACCGAGATCGACCCGATCCATGTGGCGTAAGCAATTGAGGACCACCCCAAGTGTCAGGATGTCAGGACAGACACTTCGGTCCTGAAGTTGGCGGAGGCGATCAAAGAAAGAGATAAGAGTGGAATAGCGGTGGAATAGCAGTGGAATAGGCTGTTGATGGGTTTGATGGACGGCTGGTGATTCTCAGACGAGAAGAGGCGATCAAAGAGGGTCACCGCCTCGTCCAGTCGTAGGCTACCAGATCGGCATCTCTCTATCACAAATTTCTCCAGCTTGCTACATAGCGCAAGTTCTGGTTAACATCGCTTTCATGAAATTCTCGAGTGGCAATCCCAGATCCAAATTACTTGAGATCTGATACTGGACGGTAACTGCCACCACTGAAGAAGATCCGTGGAGAGGTGACTGGTGACTAATTTATTACTGGACAAGTTTTTCTAATTTGTGTGTGTAATAGTAGTTGCTATTGTTTTTTTTCAAAGGATCGGCCCAATTAAAAAGTGGCCCATTTGCCTTCAGATTTAGAATTTTGATAATAAAAAAAAGGAGAATGCGTACGCTGGGGCTCGAATCCACGATCGCCTGATTAGATGTCAAACCAACCCCTTATTTTCATGTAAAGGTCCTCTGAAATATTTAAATTAATATCAAGTCCTGTGCAGAAATTCAACCAGCGGGTCGCCAAAAAAATCCTATTAAATCATCGAAACTTGGAACTAACAAATCTTATTATTGTTCCATTTTTTCTCTGATGCATCTCTCGTTCTCTTACAAACCATTTCTCCTTCTCCCTCTCTCTCTCTCCCTCATTTGAAAAAGAAAAATTCTTAGTCCTTCAGACCTTGATAGGTCTATTCTGGGTTGCTCTTATAATATGTTTTAGATTATTAAGAAATTTGTGATTGTATTATAGAACTATACAAATATAGTTGACCTCAATTAGATCAATGAAGATCATGTCAGTAAAATAAAGCGCTTAGTTTATCTTAAAAATAAAATGTTCCAACTACAATTTTGTCATGACCAGATTTTATTACTAGATCAGAATGAACTACAAAAGTAGAATAGCACTATACACCAAGCTTGAGATTACATAAAAGATGGGGGGAGGGAATCATATCACCTAAAGTAACTCAAATTTTAAGTTTAGATCCCAACTGTCAGAGATCTGATTTGGCACAAATATTAAAGTTTAGATCCCGACCGTCAGAGATCTGCGAGCAAACTATTTACTAAAGATTGGCAAAGTTGATTCTAGAGTATGTGACCCACACTGTGTAATGCAGCTAGCTCCTCAATTTTTTTTAAGCTTTTCTAATCCTAGCAAGCTATATTGTTCTATATCTAAATTCTAAACTTCTAATGACACCAGAAATAATATACCAGCATCTTTCCCAGGGCCAGGACTATTCATAAATTGCTGGTTCTCCCTTACTTACAATCGGCATTTGCAATGTTGCATTGGCCTCCTATGTCTAATGATGAAACAAAATCCAGGAGACCTGGTGAAATAGTTATGCTGGCAGGCTGCTGGCACTATGGGGAATATTGTGATCAGATTATTAAGAACTTTGTGATTGTATTAGTGAACCACAGAAATATAGTTGACCTCTATTAGATCAAACCAAAATAAAGCGCTTCCTTATCTTATAAATAAAAAATGTTCTAACTACAGTTTTTCCATGACCAGATTTTATTACCTGACGAGAATGAATTACAAATAGTAGAATATAAAGCATAAACTAAACACCAAGCTGAGATTACAGAAAAGGGATGACTACAAACCAAATTTAGTTTATTTACATTTCATTCCATAAATAGTCTACTCTATAATAATTTTTGGAAATTCATCTAAATTTTTACAACACCCATTACCACAATCCTCTCTCCTTTGAACCTCCTCTTGGTAGCTCGTACCACAACACTCTCCTTGGCATGAATTTCCTTTCCCCTTTGTCTCTTCTTTCTGGTTATCAGAATGTGATTTCTCATGGCTTGTATTTCCTTTCTCAGTTGTTGGCATAACACAACAGTGTGACTGACAAGAATTAGGTTTTTCCTTGGTAGCTGAGTCATCACGACATGATGTCATGTCCACTCGGTCATCTTTGCTTCTCTCGGCCTTTGCTCCACAGCAATTAGACTGGCAGTGCTTCACCGATGCCTCCAAATCGCAACAATTTTTCTTTGCGCATGATTTATCTGCCCTGTTGGACTCAGCTGATCCATTTTTCTCGACCTTGACATTATTTTCCCTCAACAGCATCATGCTATGTAAAATAACAATCAGGCACGTACCAACATCAGCTAGCACTGCGGCCCACAAGAGAGGGTGGCCAGCAAACGCAGGGACAAGTACAGCAGTCTTTGTAACAATTGACAAAATTATGTTGACCAAGATTGTAAGGTGGGTCCGCCTTGCCAGTGTGACGGCTTGAGGGATTTTCTGTAAGTCATTTGACATGAGGGTTATGTGGCTGGTTTCTGTGGCCACAGCAGATCCCGAGATGCCCATGGAGATTCCCACATCAGCAGTTGCCAGAGCTGGTGCATCATTCATGCCGTCACCAATCATCATTGTGGGACCCACACGGGATTTTAGGTCTTTGATGACACGTATTTTGTCAGCTGGAAGGAGCTCAGCATGGATTTCCTCTAGGGCACTATTCAGCTGTCATACCAGATAAACTCATTATGTAAATTAATATCATTATTACGAGGCACGGTCAGCACGTTATTACAATGACTAGGTTTTGGTGACATTATAGGTCATGCATAGAGTTAAATACTTGTAATTTTCAAGAATGAATTATCATGTTCCCATACAATATATGTAATTTACAGGTATGAATGAATAAGCATCAGAATTAGTCATTGCAAAATTTTATTGCATGACCAGAATACAGTACCTTTAACCATTAACTAATTTTGGTACCAAAAAAGGGTCCTGAATTTCATCTTATTAAATGATACTGTTAAGAGAGGGACTACAATGCCTCAGTAGGTACAATTCATGGCATATTGTACAACTAATCAATCATGTTCTGTGATGAACTGAATATTGATTTTATGCACCTGATTTTGTGCAAAGTTGGCTGCAGTAGTGCTGTCTCCAGTAAGCATTGCAGACTTGATGCCGAGTGATTTCAGTTCACAAATTGCTTCCTTTGAGCCAGTCCTGCATGAGTCAGAGAGAGTAAAGGCACCAACCAACTCCCTACCAGAGACCACATATCCAGCAGTCACTCCTTCCATTCTTTCCATGCTAGGAACTACAAGAATTTATGCACAAATTGGTGTTTTGAGATTTCTATGGAATGGTCAATTTAAGTTACTATTGAATATTAGATATATTAATCCAGTATTAAATATATAACATGTAATACAATTTCATGTATTAATTTGAAATTCATGTGGAACAAATAGCTACAGTAAACTAACCATTGTAACCAATTCAGTTGAAGAAAAGATTTTAAATTTAAAGATAAAAAAATCCAATGTTATAACATGCAATGAGAAATTAATATGCTGATCATACCCAAGTTACCAGAATAAAGCTAAAATAAAATGTAAAGAAACCTATCTTACCAGCACAAAGTGTGTGAAATTCCTTTATCAGTACTAAAGATAGAGAGTCAGAGATGCAAAATTAATAAAATAAATCACATAAAAAAAATATGGACCTTCTTCAGATAAAGCACGCTGAACAATTCTTTTATTTCCAACGAAAATATCCTTTCCATCAATTTGACCGTAGACACCCTCTCCTGGAAATATTAGGAACTCTGGCACATCATCTGGTTTCGGCTGAACTGAGTTAAACCGTGCATACTCAACCAGTGCTGATGCCATGGGATGGCTTGATTTACTCTCTATGCTTGAGACCCTACATAATTATTAACAATAAAAACTTGTTCTAACAACATTTCCCAAAAAATAGATCTCCATAAAAATGCAAACAGAACATACCAGTACAGAAGAGTTTCCAAGGGGATGTCAGAATTCAAAACATGAAACTCTCTAACAGTAAACTCTCCACGAGTAATAGTCCCTGTCTTGTCAAATGCCGCAGCTTTTACCTGAGACAGGGCTTCCAGAACATCCCCTCCTTTAACGAGAAGCCCCATATGAGCCGCTTTTAGGAGCGCACAGAAGTATGCAATAGGAGTAGACAAAACAAGTGCACAAGGACAAGCACTGACTATGAGTACTAATGCAAGGCGAAACCCTTGCTTTGGATTGTGCATCTTCATGATTAAAGGAAAAATGGCAACAGTAGCTGACACAACCACCACTACTGCACAATTCACAAATACATATTTCGTAAATTTCAGATTTGTAATCTTGCAAAATTTTGTATCAAATTCAACATTATGTGGAGCTCGAAAATTGAGATTGGGAGGCTGAATAATCTAGTGTTGTAAATTTCACATATGGAGAGCTGGAATTTTTTTATGCATACAAAAATTACCAATTTCAATTGACAAAATTTCAAAAGTTCAATTTATAGGGAGGATTCAGTGCCCCTTTTAGAACACTACCATCAGCCCCTGTGTATACTGATAGTAGGTATGATTTGATGATTTACATACCAGGCGTATAGTATTTGACACAAGTATCAATAAGTTGCTGAGTATGTGATCTGCTGCTCTGTGCTTCTTCCACCAACCTCCCCATTCTTGCCACAGCTGAGTTCTCTGCCATGGCTGTTGTCCTCATACATAAATACCCTAGAAAAAGAGAGGATAATAGAAAAACAATGTGACAATAAGTTCTATAATTCTCTATATTTCTGTCTGCATGAATAACATATAATTAGTATGATTCATGACCAGCCTTTTGTATTAGTACTAAGAGTTTATATGTAATAGATGAAAGAAAGATACCATCAATGTTGAGTGTACCAGCCCAGACTTGGGACCCGGGCTGCTTGAGCACGGGAAAAGATTCTCCTGTGAGAGTCCTCTCATCAACCTCACTTCTACCTTCTACTACCACCCCGTCAATGGGAATAATCTCCCCGGCCAATATGGCAATCAGACTACCGGACGTGACATTTTGTGCATCCACCACCTCACCAGTCTCGGCCACTACCGCCTTCTGCGGTGCCATGCTCATGAGGGATGTCATCCCAGATGCCGCCTGAAATATTTGTGCATCTCAAAAAATTTCTTAGTTTTTTGTTATTCTATCATCCACTGTTGTCAAAGTGCCAGATTTCCTTTATTTTTGGTTTTTAGAGTCTTGAAGAAATTATGGATTTTGGCTTTAGTGGTAAATGATAATCAGCAAAAGCTACTCTTTACACCCTGGATACTGTTTATGTACTACTGGTAGAGAACCTCTGAACTTGGCATTTCAAAAGTTGCTTGGCTTAGAAAAGATTGAAATATGGTGGATTGTGAATCAATTTGTCAGTGTGATTGAGTCAATGACAGATTTCACGTATTTCATTAATATAAAACAGAACACTTTAATGACTCATTTTTTCTCATAAATCATGATCCAACTTAATTATCATCTTAAATTTATTATTCATGCATAGTCCAGTTGTTCCTTAGTTTAAATTAGGCCTCTACATTTATCATTTAGTTCATCAATTTAACTATTCTTTGCTTCTCACTGTTAGTTTAAACTAGCAGTAGTAAAGAAGGATATATACTGTTGGATATTGTACTGTTAAATAAGGGTATTTAAGTAAAAGTGTGAATATAATAGTTATAGGGACTAAAGTGTAAGATTGTGTGTGTATATGTAAACAGACGCTAAATCAATGAAATTAATCATCCAGTTTTCAATACCGAAACCTTTATATACCTTATAGCGAGCGAGAGTTTCAAGCCAATCAGCAGTACTAAAGAGGAAGACGACAAAACCAGCCTCTGAATAATCTCCTAGTGCCACTGCACCAACAACTAAAACAACATAAAAAGTTTAAATTTAATTAGCTTGCATAACCACAAAGCAGTCTTTAATATCCAAAAACCTGTCAGTCTTTGATGAAATTTAAATTTTAAATTAAATTAATTTGCAAGATCAGAGTTCTGTGAATAGCATATATTTCTTTGAATGGTGTTTAAGTTTATGTCAAATATGCATACTGCAAATGTGCTTGGAATTCATTTTTTAAATAAGAAACAGAAATGACTGTCAATACCATGAGCAACATTGCAAAATCTTCAAGTACAACAAATACCTTGCTAAAACCTAATTTTGTAAATAAGCCCCAACTTTTTCAGCATGTAATTGAGAAAAAAATGCATCTGGTACATTTAATGTTTCAAGGAAAGGTACGCTCAACTTTACTGATTTTTCAGGGGTGTCCATGAAAATTCTAAGTTCTAAAAAGGAAACCCAAAAAAAAATCCAAGAAAGGATAACATGAGCATTTATATGTACCTGCAATGGCCATGAGGATGTTCATGTCAAGAGTCAATCTACAAATGGAGGTGATACTTTTCAAGAAAATAGGAGGGAAGCCGATGATTACCGCCCCAAGAGCAAACCACCATAAAGGATGGTAAAGTGCCTTGAAAAGAGATACTACAAGAAGAATCCCACATGCTATTATGTGTGCTCTTGGCCATGTGTTCACTATCTTCTCTTTTCCGTAAGCTCTTATCGATGCCTCGAGCTTCTCTTGGTTTAGTGCCTTAGCTGTTCCAGCACATAAAACTCATTTGAGAAAAATAAATAATTTTTAAAAAAAAGAAGAAACAAGTGATGATGTAATTAGTTTGTGAATTGAAGCATGAAATTATTTTTATTCATTGCTCAAGGCAGAATGTTAAAAGGTTTCGGTTTGAAACCTGTTACAAATTGTACAAGTGAAAGGATTCAATTTGATTGAATCACTTTAGAAAAACTTAATGAGAAGTGAAGGGACTCAATTTGATTGAATCACTTTATGAAAACTTAAAGAGAAGTGAAGGGATTCAATTTGATTGAATCGCCTTAGAAAAAGAGAATTAAAACAGAAAAAAATTTAGAAAAAAAAAGGTCAAAGGAAGAGTAATAAAAAACAGAGAACAAGCAAAAGAAAATTGAACCAAGTATCTACAATAACAAATTAGAATTCTTACCACTATGCTACCAGTACACATGCTTTTTATCATATATTTTCAATGTCATTAATTATAAAAATTATCTTTCTTTAGTCATATATATTATATTTTATTGCCCTTGAAAAAACATGATCTCCATAGTTCTTTAGGATTATGATTGCTTAATTAGACCGCTTAAAGGAATTTATCTGATAATCTTAGGAACCATTTGTTTGTTTCAAAACTTATAAAATAAAGCATTACTTTGTTCTGATAAAAAAAAACCTCAATCTCAGAAACGCAATCATATAAATAGGGAAAAAAATAAAGAAAAATCCAGCAGATACAAAAATCCAATATAAACACAAATTTCAGAACAACCTTTGTAACAGAAGTTTAAGCAAAGATAATTAAAAATAAATAAACAGAAACACACATATATAGCTAGAGAGAAGGGCTACATGCATACCAATTTGTGAAGCCGAAATTTTGAGAGGATCATAAGAAACCATAACAGTTTTAGAAGGCACTATAACAGAGACATCTTCAACACCCTCTAATGGTTTCAAAATCCCCTCAATTAAACGCGCCTCTTTTGTGCAGCAAATCCCCAAAACATCAAAGGAACTCTTCTCATATTTCTTGCTTTTATTCAACAAACTAGCCTTCAAGTCTTCATCACTTCCCATATCTATCAAATACTGAGGAAACATAAACAGGGTTTAAAATTAAATCAATATGTGGAGAAATAATAAAGCAGTACTGGCATAGAAATCCGGAAGAATGTTTCCTGAAGTACCTGATCTTTGGAACTAAATTTTTTTCGGACATATTTGGAATATAGGGTGCATGCTTTAAGATTCACGCAAATTTAAATTTAACGGTTCAAATATAACCTGACACTATCAGGTATGTACAAGGTCAATGGTACCAGTTTCAATTCATACAGAATGAAGAGCAAAGGCAGGAACTTACAAAGCAAGCTTGAGAGGAAAGAAGAAAGAGATGAAGCAGAGAGTAGTTTAGTTATATGAAATATCAAAAAGAGAATATATAAAGGAGGAATATAATGAGATATTATTTTAGTCAACGAATGTATCCTGGTTTAGAGCAAGAGGCAGCGTGAGATTAATTTGCTGTCATATATAATGATAAAAAGAGCAATATAATGAGATTTTCATTTTAGTCAACGGTTTGATACCTAATCATACATAATTAATTCTTGAACAATATTATCCTCTTTTAGCTTATTTGCTACCATTGATCAATTCCTAGTCAATTGCGTCACACGTTGAATTTATCAAAGATCTGTCCAGTTCGTTGGATCAGATATGGAATGGGTCGGATTGAGTTTGGATTAGTCTGATTTCGGATATGTTGGGTCTTAAGTCAGTTCTAGGACAGCTCAATTCACTTAAAGATTCGTGCGATTCGCTTTAATATTTGTGCAAACTCGTGTCAGTTTTTGTGTGCACGTATTTTAAAACAATCAGACCTTCATGAAGCTCATTGGACCTACTCTGTTCTCCATTAAAAGTCGGTTCGAGTTTCAGGTTGTCCTGCTTTGGATTATTTTTTAGTGTCAGGTCTGGTTAAATCAAATTAATAGTCGTTTGGCTTTAGATCGTTTTTTTCTTCATCGTTTCGGATTGTGTTTCAACTTTTTTTTTTACTTTATTTAAGAGTTTTAGGTTGGTCGAGTTTAGATTGGGTGGTACTGTATCGAGAGGATTAAGTTCGAATTTAAAGATTACTTTCTAAATTTAAAATGATTTTTAATAAAAAAATAATAATTAAGTAAATTTGTGATTTTTTAAAATTTAGAAAGATAATGTGATATAAGGGAGGCTACAGTACTATGCACATTTGTCTGGGCTAAATATATTCATATTTCTATTTTCAAGATCTACACTGTCGATTCAAATCGCATAACATAATTTCCGTATAAAAATGTACTTGTAGGGCATATTTTAAATTTTTTTCCATCCTTTTTATTATTTTTTTAGATGGGTAGAAAATCACTTAATCTAAACATTCTAGACTATTTAAAAATAATAAATTTCTACATATCTCAAAAATAATAATACAAATATGAAAAAAAATGTAAGACTTGGCCTCCAGGGACAATTTTATAGAATTCATGTTGAACTTCAAAAATAAAAATATTAATTCATAATATGGTCTGATGTGTGCTATGTATATAGTATTGTAGCCTCACTCATATGATATTATGAATTTAAGAGCGGAAAATACATAATTTTGATATTTATGAGGGGTATACATGAAATTGCCCCTTAAAAAAATAATCGAATAACCATTAGATTTAGAATTGGATCGAATCAGATGGATTCTTTATATTCGGTCCGATTTGCAACCTCCAAATTCAAGAAGTGTATTCCAGTTCAAGTAAATTAAAGAAAAGCAAAAACATGTTTTATATTTATTTATTTATTTTTCTTTGTGCAAGGTTGTAAGAACATGCAATTCATCAGTGACTTAATTTTTTTTTTCAAGTTCTAATTTAGTACATGATGAAATTTGATTTCAAATCTCTAATATGAAATAATCAGCTTTTGAGCAAATGACAAAGATAACTCTATTCGTATAGAAGTTGTGAGTTGAAAATCTGAATAGAAATTCTCTATAAATGTTAAAAAAAAAAATCAAATGACAGACATTTATATTTCTATCTTAAAAAAAAAGAATCTCTAATATGAGATATTATAGTATGTCACAATCATTAGGTTGCAATTTTGAAAATCTGTTTCGTATTCAAATAGCTCCAGATTCATTATTTAAAAAAAATAGTGAATGTACACCTGAGAAAAAAATGGAAAAAAATTAAATTTAATAAGAGTTATAGTAGCTAAATTCTTAAATATATATAAAAATAAACATTCTGTCTTAATTTCATCATTTTCAAATTGTTCTGCACTAAAAATCACCAAGTCGCAATCTACAGTAATGATGAGATAATAAAATATAACAACTGATAATGAAAGGAAAATAAAAATAAAAAGTAATTTGGGCAAGCTTCTTTATTTATAAAAATGGACGTGCAAAGCAATAATGACAAGGAATAATTTCAATTAGTGCATGTCTAATATGTTTTCTTTTTTTATGAAATATACATGCTATGTCATATCTATTAATTGGTCATAATTTTCACTTCATAAATTTAATATATTTTTAGAGTAATAAATTTTCTCATTGTAGATACAATGTATATACGTACCATCACTGAGATTTTAGAAGGAACTTAATGGTAACGATATATTGTCTTACGAGATGTCTAGTGTTGACTTGTTAGATGACGTGTTTCGTTTTATTTTTACACTTTATTCTAAAAGTAAATCATTAAAATTTGAAAATAAGAACTAGAAAATAGAGAAAGAATAATATACTTAATGATTTATTTTATTTAAATTTTGAGCTATTTTCATTATTTAAAAAAAAATCAATAATACTAAAATGTTAAAACAAATAGTAAAAAAGTTTGACAAGTAATAATTAATCTTTTAAGCTATATTCATTTCTATTAGTAGATCAAAAAATAAAAGAAAAAATCTCTTCGATGTCTCAAAAAGCTCGTAAAGGCAATATTTTGACATTACATAATTTGTATTTAACCCGTGAACTCATTTTCAGCAATTAATTGAAAAAGGTAGCTTGATAAATTCACTATCCTTTTCTAAAAGGGAGGATTTCATGTATACCTCTCAAAAATTTGAAAATTATATATTTTCTCTCTAAAATATATAATATTATATTTATCATTTGAAATTTCAAAAACTCACAAATTTACTCATTTTATTATATTTTCTACAAAACACAACTTAAATTTATAAATTACTTATTTTATCTTTTATTAAAAAATAAAAATATATAGTATGTTTGAGAAAAATGTTATCTTTTCATTGCTCGATTTTTAAAAATAAATGAGTAAGCGTAGAACTAACAACAACCAATTATTGAAAAGAAATATCAAATATCTAATACAACAAATCAGCAACTAAGAAATAAGAAAAAAAAATCGACACTGATAATAATTGACGAATCTAAACTGTTGAAACCGATACTTTTTATCATATATGCGTGTACATAAAACTTTGATATTTTTAAATACATTTAGTAAAAAAACTAAAGTTTTATAAGTTATTTTAATTAGAGGTGTCAATGGCATCCTTTTACTCGTTTACCCGACCCGTATTGTATCCGAAAACACGAGTAAGGGTAAGATTTTTATTCCGTTAGCTAATCGGATATGGGTAAGGGTAATGATTTTTTTTCGTTATCTTACCCGTTTTAGTATAAGATAATTTAAAAAAAATAAAATTACATATATAAATATATATTTGTATGAAGATGATACATAATACAATAAATTTTTTGTATTTTATTAAATTTTCATAATACAAATTAGTTGTATTCATTATTACTTTTTCTTATTTTAAAAATTATTTTATTGAAAACACAAATTGAAATGTTAATGGCATTTTTTTATCCGTTTACCCGACCCGTACCGTATTCAAAAATACGGGTAAGGGTAAAGATTTTTTTTCGTTATCATAACGGGTACGGGTATGAAAATGTCTCCACCCGACCCGTATCGTACCCGTTGACACCCCTAAGTTTAATGTATTCATTTTTTATTATTTTTTTTGACCGCTTGACTTTGTACTAAATGAATTTTAAAAATTAAAATTTTTTGCATGTACAAGCATATCACTCGTGAAATATATCAATTTGAACGGTTTGAATTCGTCGTTCAAAGCTGCAATTCAATAGATTTTTGGAGTTGTGCTTACCAAATCCTCTTGGTGAACTCATCACATGCTAGTTTTTCTCTTAAACTTATATGAATATAAAATAATAGTGGAAACAACGGAATGCTAGTAAATACTTGCATCTTTTATATATATACAAGACGTTTCAAATTATTTAAAAATTCTAGAATTTTTTCCTGACACGTTCTAATTTATTTCCTTGTTATATATAGTAATTAAATAATTATTAAAATTAAAAATTAAAGATAACTGATACATTATTTATTGAAAAGATTTAAATATTTATTGATTCAATTTTACATATAATTTGTTGGTGATTAAATAATATTTAACTTGTATCTATATATACAACCTATGTGTAAATTATACAATACCTTAATTATATATGATTTTACTTTTTTTGTTGTAACATTTATTTAATTTATTTGTTGTCACAATTCTCATATAATTAGTTCTCAGCATATATTCTGATTAAATATCTGCCAAAATTGCAGCTCTCAAATTAGATTATATACACATATTGAATATATACTGATATACATGACCATTGTAAACTTGTTGGTATTTATGTGTCATGGGAGAGAATGAACATATACCTACGTTCATTGAACATAATAAATTTGTGAGTAACTTGCATTTATTTTGTTCATAGAATTATATTATACAAATGCCATCATGACCTCACACTAGTGAAAAAATAGGAATCAGTATCGGCCTATCTGGATCGGTTATGTGAAACAACTGATCCTAATAACTATCTGGATCAGTTCTATTAGAAAAAACCGATCCTAAAAACTAGTAAGATTGGTTTTTGTAAACAACCGATCATAATAAATAACTATTAGGATCGGTTGTTTATAAACAACTGACCCTGATAGTATCTGGATCGGTTCTAACAAACAACTGATCCTAATAGTTAATTATTAGGATCGGTTGTTTATAAACAACTGATCCTGATAGTATCTGGATCGGTTCTAACAAACAACTGATCCTAATAGTTAATTATTAGGATCGGTTGTTTATAAACAACTGATCCTGATAGTATTTGGATCAGTTGTAACAAACAACTGATCCTAATAGTCAATTATTAGGATCTGTTGTTTATAAATAACTGATCCGGATAGTATCTGGATCGGTTCTAACAAACAACCGATCCTGATAGTTATACTATCAAAATCAGTTGTTTGTAAACAACTGATCCTGATAATATCAGGATCGGTTCTTTACAAACAATTGATCTTGATACTATCAGGATCGGTTCTTTACAAACAACCGATCCTAATAGTATCAGAATCGGTTGTTTACGAACAACTGATCTTGATAGTATCCATAAACTTAAGAAAAAAATATTACTGTTAATAATTTGAAAATTTAAGAAAGAAACATTTTATGATTTATCGATAAACTTCATATCCAAATATTAATACATACATTATTTTTGCACCATCTGCAATAAATAATTATATTTAATCATGTACATTACACATATTTTTTTATCAAAAGACATTGCAAAAATAATTGTATGGGATATAAAGTACATATGTATGATGAGAATTAAAATTCAGCAACAACAGTTTGATAGAGTAATCTATTCCGGAATCTTCGGTTGCTATTATCAAAGGACTTTTATCATGGAATATATATTGGAGACACAATTTTTTTTTTTTGTTGAATTAAATTCTCTTTGAATACTAAATTAATATATCTCAACCAATATATATTATTCTCTCAATAACAAGAGAGTATGCCTTAGCAATTCTCTCTAGAGTTGTAATTTCACGACGGATCCATCTAATCACAATATCATTATCATCTGTATCATCCAAATCACCCACATCATTTACAACTTCTCCATCTCTAAAAATAATTTATATATTAGATGTCCAGAGGGTACAAAAATTATGGTTTATATATCAAACGTATTACAACTAGGATGGCATATAAAAGTGCCAGTGGAAATCATTTGGGGAAATATCAAAACTCCAACAAAATTTCTAACATACTGTAACATTCCGTTACATCGATCCAAGAAAAAAAATTGTGTCAATAACTCAATACTATTCTATTTTTAAATTATTTTTATTTATAATATTGAGTATTACTATATAAGTTTTTTTTAATAAAAAAATATTTCTGAATTAAAACAACGGTTAATAAAAAAAATTATAAGAATGAAATAATAAAATTATAATTTTTGTTTGGTTCTTAAATTACGGATTTGGCCAAATTTATTTTATTCCCTTTATATTGCTTCTAATGATAGCCATTTTTTTAAGATGTTTCAATCAATTCTAAAATTGTATGTTACAAAAAAAATCATCGGACGGTTCAAATGAGAAGCCTCTAATTAATTCAAAGCATTAAGAAAATGAAATTTGCAAATTTATATTATTCCTTTCAATAGGAGCAATTTCCTTTTTCCTTGTTTTTCCAATTAATGCCCTCGTAACCCCATTTAAAATTAGTAAGCACATCTCTGCCACATCTCTCTTAATTCACTCTTTTTCTTTTCACAACCACCGAAGGGTTATTCAAATTCCTCTCTTTTGTGTTAAAAATTAATGCATCAAGCTAATTAAACATTCTATTATTTAATTTGTTGAATAAATTAAATAGATTAGGAGATGATAAGTTAGATCTTGTTGGTAGAATCAATTTCGTTATAAATTCTATAAATTTATGAATAAGTATTACTTAATTAAAATCTGAAAATTTAGTTCTTTAAAGATATTAATTAAAATCCGTAATTAT
Source organism: Carex pumila (assembly GCA_033356055.1). Lineage (NCBI taxonomy): Eukaryota > Viridiplantae > Streptophyta > Magnoliopsida > Poales > Cyperaceae > Carex > Carex pumila. The sequence continues at coordinate 265,508 of JARJHM010000423.1, forward strand.
TCTCTTTTTTTGTATTTATTCAATTGCAATCATATAATTTGTTTCAGCTTTTGCCTTTCATCCAGTAATCAAGATCTAATTTCAAAATCGGAATATGATGTATATATACTTTTGTAGTTGATTACTTTAAATAGAAATTGCCTAAACTCACTAATTGTGTTAGTATAATAATTTCATATTCGGTTTGTTTATTGGAATAAAATAAATAAACTATTTTGATCTATATATATATATATATATATACAAGATGATATCTAATACACTATCTTCTTATAAAAGATTTTGCCTGTGCGTTATAACGGTGACATGTTATAATATTGAACATTAGAAAAGCAAATAATAAATAGAAAATCAAAGACACTAACAAATAACTGTTTTAATTCAATAATTTTTTGTGCGTATAAGTGCGTACACAATTTTTTCTATTTTGTTCAAATTATTTTAAGAAAAATATATATACTAAATTCAAAATTAAATTGAAACTAATAATTGCTTTGTTTCTTCCTAATTATTTTAGTTATACTATCAGGATCGGTTGTTTGTAAACAACTGATCCTGATAGTTATACTATCAGGATCGGTTTTTTTGAAACAACCGATCCTGATAACTCCCTAGGGTTCTTATTTTCATTCCGCGCCTCTCATTTTCAACTTAACGAAAATCAAACCCGTCTCTCAATTCCTCTGTCTCTCTCTCTGTCTCAGTCTCTCCCTCTTCTAGGGTTCTTATTTTCATTTCACGTCTCTCATTTTCAACTTAGCAAAAATCAAACCCGCATCTCAACTCCTCCGACGTCTCTCTTTCTCTGTCTCCGGCGCCTCTCAACTTAGTGATCTCTATCTCGATCATGTCAAAAAAGGTAATTTTACCAGGTTTGTATTTTGTAATCCTCCTTTTTTTCCAATAGCTTATTTATTTCCTTCTTGCGCTTCTTATTTATTCCCCTCCTCTTCGCCTACTTTCCTCGTTTTTCTACCAATACGACTTCTCCTCCCAACCAAATTGGTACGTAGTGGCTACCAACAAGTTGAGCTGATAAAATTATTCACTACTGGTTCTATTATTGATAGATTTATTTTCACCTTTTTTTAGTTACGTTTTTATTACAAATTAGTCATGGGTAATTTCTCAAGTATGGACTAATATTTACGTAGCCAAAAATAGAGTACTGGGACAATCGGGAATGAACAAACTTGGATATAGTTCATTGGTTTTGAGCTCCAATAAATTAATGGTAAATAAAAAAAAAATTTATGCTGGCCAGCAAATATATATGAAAGCTGGCCAAATAAAAAAAATATTTTTTTTAGATCCAATATAACATCAGGATCGGTTGCTTACAAACAACCGATCCTGATAGTAACTATCAGGATTAGTTGCTTACAAACAACCGATCCTGATAGTAACTATCAGGATCAGTTGCTTACAAACAACCGATCCTGATAGTAGTATCAGGATCGGTTATTGAACCGATCCAGATTAGTGTAGTATTAGTATCGCCTTCATCAGGATCGGTTGTATTCCGATACTAATATGCGTATATAACCGATCATGATTCCATATTTTCCACTAGTGTCAGCTGGAAAATATATTAAAGTAAATATCTAATCCGTCTAAACCTAATTGACCCATCCAATCTAATTTTTTTTTAAACTTCAATTTAATTAGACGTTTAATCGGTTAGATTTTGAATTTGTCTTTAAGACAATTCACATAAGAACAATCGGCCCATATCTAACACTAAATTAATCATGTAATTCTTAAATATTTATATATCCAATTAATTAGTCAGTAATATATAAATATTTACTCCAATAATATAGGATAAATCAATAATAAAATATGAGTGAGGCTATGGTAATATGTATATTACACAACGTCCTCCGTTATGGATTCATATATATCTTCAAATTTATATCTTCGTTTTCTAAAGTCTAACGGTTGATAGAACCATTCAACATTCTCTTCATATTAAAATGTATTTTAGAACCAAATTTTATATTTTTTTTAATATTTTGTTTACTATTTTTTTAGCTAGGTAGAAAATCACTTGATTTGAAAATTCTACATCATTAACTACGAAAGACATGCACTTTTCCCGAGGATCAAAAATGACTTTTTGCGACGGAGTACCATTATAAATGTATTTTTTCTATTTGTGACGGTACTTTTCGCGACGGAGTCCCATCATAAATGTGTTTTTTCTCGTGAAAAGTGCCTACTTTGTTGTTGTATATATATATATATTCAAAATTGTAGATTTTTTACCTATCTAATAAAATATGTAAAATTAGATCTACAAGTATATTTTCACATATCATGTTTAATGGTTCGGATTGTGAATTTAAACTCTGAAAATATAATCATATAGATGCATATTATGAGTCGATCTGTAATATGCATATTAACAAAGCCTCACTCTTTAATATGTTCATTGACATCATATCTTTCAAAAATATTTTTTTTTTACTGATCAAGTTCAACGTTAATTCGTTAATATACATTGATACATCTATTTTGCCTTTTATAATGATTTAATATTTAATCATCTTTATAATATTTTATTATCATTTATCTATTTGTCAGTTATAATATTGTTGATACAATTAAATATTAAACTACAATAACTAAGATCGTATTTATAGAGTTCAATAAACTACAACAACTAATCAAATTTATTGTGCAAAATTCATTAACCAAGCTAGAAATGTATATAGAGGTGAGAAGCTCTGACACTAGCTAGAGGAACCCAATTGATGTGTGGTTCTGATCCGAACCATATTGGACTCAACTTAAATTCTTGTTTGTTTATATATAGTGTGTCATAATTTAATTATCTTAATAGAAAGATAAATTAGAAAAATATTTATAATAATCATTTCATTGAATATATAGAAGGGAATTGAAGTCCATTTTATTTGTCTTATCTATCTGCAGAAGAAATTGGAAGAAATGACAACAATTAATTACTGAAAAAAAATATATATCAAATATCTAATAAAACAAATCAGCAACTACAACATAAGAACAAAGAAAATTCAGATTATATCTGAACCGTTCGTTATGCCTCAACAAAAGCAGCCCTATGCATGTAAAAATGAACGTTTTTTTTTTTTAATTTTTAAAATTTTTTTTGCCTCATTGTAAGTGATCAGGTACCACAGAGATGCTACCTTCCGAGCCACACACAAATGGTACTTTTGAAAAAAATTCAATGCATCTATGAAGGGGAAAAAAAAAAAACATCTCCATATTAATTCAAAACTTGATTGTGCCATTAGGGGTGTTAATGAGTACGGTACAGGTCGGGTGGAGACATTTTCATACCCATACCCATTAAAATTGACCGTACCCATACCCTATCCATACCCATTAAAAATTGATCTTATCTTACCCTACCTTTACCCGTTAATATTATCGGATAACGAAACGGAAGCGGGTGAATAACAGATAACACTAGTATAATAATTAATTTTATTATATTTTACAAATTAAACATAAAAAACTTATTCATTTTAACACATATATAATTGCATTTCTAATAAAAAATAAAATAAATGTGCAATCAATTCCAACTAAATTATTTAAAAAAAAAATTCAAAAACACGAATATACATTTAAGTGGGTTGAAAATTGAATTGAATATATATTTGAATTTTATAATTACCCTATAGGGTAACGGATACGAAATAGTTATTATCCATACCCTTACCCATTTATTTAATGAAAAAAAATTCTTACCCATAACCATACCCAATAAACTAACGAAAAAAAAATCTTATCCATACTTGCCTTATTGAATACGATACGGGTCAGATAAACGGCTAAAAAGGTACCATTGACACCCCTATGTGCCATCAACCCCTGGGGAGGTAACCTCATAGTATTTTCTGTATTCTTTACCAGTACAGTCGTTTTCCGGTTTGCAATGGATCATTAATTCAATGCACAATTTTATACATTGTCAAATTCGTTTATGATGAGAGAAAAATAGATCAATACATTTCTCTAATGTCTGAACTCCAGTCCATATGCTTGTGAATTGTGACCAAACTATTAATGCAATAAACCAAAAATTAATTATATATGCACACAAAAACTTGTAATGACAATCAAAACATCTACATGAAATTAAACACATAATTCAAGCCAAAAAGCAGGGTAAGAAGAATTTTTGCTGACATTAGTTACGATATGGTACTTCAACTGAGAAAGAAGAAAAGAACAAGTATTGTCAGATGTTTTAATTTGCTGATCAGATTAATTTAAGCTGTAGTAACTATTTTTTTCTCAAAAAGTTATTGGAGTGACTTTGTGTATTAAATATATGTGCATCTCTTAATATATAAAGCATATTTTCTGACATTATAAAAAAGAATACAGGTTTATTATAAGATGTTAAAGTATGATACTCTTATGCATAGTTTCAAACTTTCAATCAAGTATGATACGCTTATACATGATAAGGTTATTTCTTTTTATCGGAAAAAAATATATTCTTCAGATCCTTATGTGCGATATATAGTATATATATCAAACTTTAGCAGTAATTTTTGCAGTTAGTGTTTGAGTCAGTGATTGTCAGGGAAGATCGCCAACAAGTAAAACAGATATATAAATTTAAAATTTGCCTCTCTAAACTTTTTAAATTACCTTGACATGAAACAAAAATAGTAAAATTGGATTTCTTGAGTAGTGAATATTTCCTTAAATATAAACTTGAAAATAAAAATGCTTGTTGGCTCTCACTTCGATCTCACTGTTTTACACTACAAAGAGCTTATTCGGCCTGGCATGGTAATTTTGGAATTTCGATGGTAATTACTAATACATTTTTTTAATATTTTGTTTATAGTGAAAATTATGCCTTAAAAGTTAAAATTCATATATTTCATTTGTATTTTTATTTATTATGTTCTTCAGTATCAACTATTCACTGTATCGTCGCAAATCGAGAAGGAGCTGCAGTTGAAAATTAATTCCCCGGTGCCACGCTGAAAATTTCTCAGAATGAATTAATTAGAAACCATATCTTATATCATTTGTATTGATTAGTATGTCAAAATTCAAATCCTTAATTATTACTTGCATAAGTTTGATGCCTCCGAACCGCTCTATAAAGAGATCGAGAAGCTCGTCCATAGGCTTCACACCAAATAACTCATATTTTTTTCTAAGAAAAAAAAAAGAGAACATAACAAAGAAATATGCCACATCATTGCTGCTCATTTTGTCCCCGGTCCTTCAAAACCCGTCAACAATTGGGCGGGCACCAGACAAGCCATCGTGGCGAAATTGACATGCTCCGTAAGGAGCATGGCAAGTTTATGATGATGAAGAGGTGTCATTGTCGGAAGAAGATGATCCGTGAATTCAAAATGGTGTCACTTTATCCCAATCCAGGATTTTGGTGGGCGTACCGCACGTATGGAAGAAAGCCAAAGGTGATCGATTTCTTCCAGGGGGCTTACAAGGTTGGTGACTTAGTAGGGCAAAAGGCAAAGGTATACTGTAAGGTTACCTCCCAGGAGGTAGACCTTACATTAAAGCTTTAGATGTAATAAGGATGTTATACTGTACTTGTTGCTTTCAAAAGTTTCAGAAATATTATTATTGGCTTTGAAATTCTTTTACAAAATTACTGTGTTTGCAATAATGACCTATGTAGTATGTACATTTACAAATAAGTTTGGAAACTAGAAATTTTGAGGAATTCTGGTGAAGTTATGATACTTCTGGAGTTTCTTTGAAAGCAGTACTAGCTAGGGTAGGTTGTCATGTTGTTTTTTTAGCAGTTTTGATTATTATGAGAGTCAGTTTAATTTTATTTTGTCTATTTATTGATGTTGCAGTTGTTGTGTTAGAGATTTTCATTTATTATTTTTTTGAGAAAAAGATGAGATTGAATATTAGAATGTTTGTTAACTACTGTTAAGTATGTGTGATTGTTATGTTAAGTTGTTCTTTCATTATATAGTCTGCTGTTTATAATTTTTTTAATTATGTTTCTTAAAACTTTGATCGGAATACCATTGCAAACCACATAAAGTGAAATGGAAAAGAAACCTCCTGTCTGACGACTGACCAGAAGCCGAGAACGAGACGGAGATGACTTAAAAATCAATGTGATATGAACAGAAAAAAATTGCACCACCAGTACAACGCATATACCAGACAAAAAATACCTTGATAATTCATGAGCAATAGGTCCTCCAATATTTTTTTTTTCATCCTTCGTGCTGTACTTTTTTCTCACTCGTGCTCACTCTCTCTTTCCTTTTCTACATCGAAACCCTAGTATGTGGTTGCGGCGGCAATTTTATACAAATTTAGGTTAACATAGTAGATTAAATCTTTCCAATTTCAGATTCAGATAATATTTATTCAATTCTTAATTCTTGAAAATTATGTCAAGTAATTATTTGAAAATAGGCTCTGATCAAAGTGTTAAATTTTATTGTTTAACTGAAAAAAAGGGAAGGATAAAGGTCTTGATCCTAGGAATGTTATTGAAGAAAGAAAAATAGATGCTGAGAAAAATCACAAATATTATGCCAGTTGGTCAAGAGAGACGTCTAGTACGAACTATGAAAAAGTAAAATACACACCTCCGAATCATATTACAAGCATTAGTTTCATATCATAGAATAAAATGATGAAGCACCACTAGAAAGAGAAACCAGTAGCAGGAATCAGAAGGTGCGTTTATCTATGGCAATTTGTACTATGCCAATTGAACAGTTTAATATAATGAACTTTTTTCAGTCTAACCATGATCATATGATTTCATACAAAACGAAATCCCTTTTATTAAACAATAGCAAAACTATGTCTGGAAAGACTGGAATCTTTCAGCATTCAAAAGTCCTATATAGCTGATTACATGCATTCAAATTGGCGATCTCAAATAAACACGAAGACATGAATGTGTGTGTCAAACGTCTCTACGAGAATGTACGACTCTTTCCTTCCTAAACACCTTGTCTCCTAAACTTTTTTAGCTTTAAAAATTTGATAGGTTAGTGACTGCCTCTGCAGCTGTGGAACCAACCTATGGAAGTGGAAAACATAATATCCTTGACTGCTTTTGTCATAAGCACCTTTTCAATTTATTTACATTACTAGTTATTTGTTTGGGACTAAAGGCTTGGTTGTTAATGTTGTTGTTGTTGTTTGTGTTACTCATTCGGTTCATGGAATCAATTTGTATAGACCATATTGATGAATGGATACTGTAGATGGATGGGTTTGAAGCTATTATTCTGAGGCGAAGAGAATCAGTGATGATTCTTCATTAACAATTTTTTTATTCTGAGATTAGGAATAGGTATAACTATGTTTTCTGCTTTTATTTATGAATAACTCATTGTTTCTGTTAATAGGAAACAAACGACCTATGGTTTATAGAACCGCAATAAATTTTATCACTCCAAACGAGTTGATAGAACCGCAATAAATTGAAACTGGAATTTTTAGTTTCAAGTTTCAATGATTTAATAGGATTTTTGGGCGATCCACTAGTTCAATTTCTGCACAGGACTTGTTGTTAATTTAAATATTTAAGAGGACCTTTACATGAAAATAATGCAATCAGTGATTCCTCCTTGTTTTTTTATCAAAATCAATTTGTTTTTTCAAACCTGTACAATTCATGGTCAGAGTAAATGTGGAGCCGCCTGATCAAATCAAAGGGAGAGGTGCTTCCGACGCCTATCGGCCTAAATTCGAAATCCGAATGCAAATGGACCGCTTTTTAATTGGGCTGATCCTTTCAAATAAAGCAATAGCAACTACTACTACAGTACTACTACAAAAAAAAAAGTTAGAAAAACTTGTCCAGTAATAAATTAGTCACCAGTCACCTCTCCACGGCTCCTCTTCAATGGTAATTTGGAGCTGGGATTACCACTTGAGAATTCATGAAAGCTATGTTAACCAGAACTTGCGCTAACAGGCTGGAGAGATCGGTGATAGAGAGATCCAGATCTGGTAGCCTACAAGCTGGAGAGATCGCTGCCCCTCTGTGATCGCCTCTTCTCGTCTGAGAATCACCAGCCGTCCATCAAACCCATCAACAGTCTTCTCACAGCTATTACTAAAACCAAGTATCCCCACCGCTATTCCACTGTTATCTCTCTCTTTGATCGCCTCCGCCAACTTCAGGAGCAAGGTGTCTGTCCCGACATCCTGACATTTGGGGTGGTCCCCAATTGCTTCTGCTGCATGGGTCGGGTAGATCTCGGATCTGTATGCTTGGCCAGTCATTGAAATAAGGATGCGGTGCTAGCACTCACATCTTTGGCTCCATTATCATGGGGTCTTGTGCAGGGCAGCAGATTCAGGATGCAGCTAAGGTGTTTGTCAAAATGCCTCTAATGGGATGTGCTCCTGATTTGATCTTCTACAACACACTTATAGATGGTCTTTGCAGAACTGGTTATGCAAGATACAGGCATGAGTTTTGCTGTCAGATGGCAAGAGAAGAGCATAGGCCTAAGCCCGATGTTATTACATACAACATTATATTATCCATGGATTTTGCCCAGAAGGTGAGATTAGCATAGCCGTATAGATGATTGAAGAAATAGTTGCTGAAGAAGTGAAGCCTAATGTTGTCACTTGTACCATTCTAATTGATATCCTTTGCAAAGTTAGGGATTTTATTTCAGCACGGAAGGTATTTGGACAAATGCCTCCTTGTGGATTTGTTCCCAATTTGCACACGTAGAACATTCTTGTTCACGGTCACTACAGCCAGGGTGACACAGATAGTGCTTTGAGGATATTTGGTGAAATGGTGATGAAAGGTGTTGCTCTGTATTTTGTGGGCTTGGTGATATTGACAGTGGCAGAATCAATGAAAGCTGTCAATTTGGTGCAGAAGATGATGGAACAAGGTCTTAAGCTGGATGAAGTCACCTTTGCCATACTTCTAAATTGCATTTAGCAAGTGCGAGAATGTGGATGAAATGAAGCAGATTATCTGATGAAACTAATGGAATTAAAAATAATGATGAGTACATGACATCACTTGGTTAGGATTGACTTGGCATGGGCATATCCTTTCTCAATTCGGTATTGTTCTCCCTTGCCCAAGTAAGCCATTAGGAACCAATGACAGTGAGAAGCTCTCCTCCCTTAATTGCTTTGCATAGAACTAATCAATGTATTTGTTGACAATGTAGCATAACATCTCAGCCCACACAACGCTGATTAACCTCCACATTTGCTTCTAATTTTCTTCACGAATCTCTGTAGTAGTGAATTGTTTCTAAATATCAGGAAAGTCGCTTTGGCTTCAAAGAGCTGTGAACAAAGTTAGAAGCAAATGTAGAGTTTAATCAGCGTTGTGTGGGTCGAGATGTTGTGCTACGTCGTCAACAAATGCAACAATCAGTTCCATGCAAAGCAATTAAAGGAGGAGAGCTTCTCACCGTCATTTGGTTCCTAATGGCTTACTTGGGCAAGGGAGAACAATACCGAATTGAGGAAGGTCTTGCCCGTGCCAAATTAATCGTAACCAAGTGATGTTGTGTACTCATCAGTCTTTTAAATTCCATTAGTTTCAGGAATCTTTATATTTGCATTTTTTTTTCTTCTAGAAAGTGCAATGATTGAGATGGAAGAAACATGTATATTGAACAATTATGGTTTAGTTTAATGCTTTAATTCTCTAATGTATGATTCGACTTCATATGTCAGTACAGTTCATGAACTTTTAGCTATCTAATGTATAGCATTAATAATTCATTCATGAAGCTCAAATTTACATTTAATTATATTGGACAAATTTTGTAAATTTTGGTGCCATAGGATAATATTGTTGTTGGGATATGTCTTTGAATCAAGAAAGTAGCGATAGTTGTATTTTGATATAATTTTTTGTTAGACGAACTGGGTGCCTGCCAATGTCCACACCCAATCAGTCCTCAATCAGAAGGAAATAAATCTGCTGTTATTCTTTTGAAATAACAGGAACCTGTTATTCCTTAGATTTATTTCCCAAATTTACATCTAAATATATAAGAAAAATCATGGTGTGATTAGGGATAATCTTCTTGTTGAGATTTTCCTTTGAATTAAAAATAGTGAAAGAGAGCATTTAGTCTGTAACTTTGTAATACATTTTTTATTGGACGAGTTATATATGTCTTGCCGAACTTAAGCTGAGCTTGTCTTAATTCTGAGTTAACCCCAAGGCATCAACACATACCAAATTTGGGAGCATTAATTAACAATTGTGTAATTCGGAGCAAATCAGTTTTCATAATTATTCACAACTTAACTCTCTTTTTTTTAATCAGTTTCTTAAAATCATTTTTTGTGCATATTTGTAACATCACAGGTTGGGCAATACATCTCAACTTATTTAGTTATCAATGAACTAAAGCAATTTTCATGATTCAAATCTCTAGTCACTTAGGAAAGATGATGCAACAGAAATGTATCTCCGTCTCTCTGTTATGACATAACAGTAATCTGATCCGAATGAAACTTTTAGGTTATAAATAGTTTCTAAGCTGGATAGTATACATAAATTGAATCCTTCTAAAGGAAAAGAACCAAAACACTATTGTCACATGGAGAGGAGTAAAAAGAAAATTACAACCCTATTTTTTATTGGTTGATAGATGTTTAATTTCAATAAAATCTTGAAAAACTAGCTTTGTGCAGCGGAGCATATGCAGGATGCAGCTAAGGTGTTTGCAAAAATGCCTCTTGTGGGATGTGATCATATAAAACACTCCTATAGATGGTCTCTGCAGAAGTGGTAACACAAGATATGGCATGAGCTTTTCAGTCAGATGGCTAGAGAAGACAGTAGCTCTAAGCCTGATGTTATTTCTTACAATACTATTATCCATGGATTTTGCAAAGAAGGCGAGATTGGCATGGCTATCAAGATGTTTCAAGACATTGTTGCTGAAGAAATGAGGACCGATGTCGTCACTTGTAACATTCTAATTGAAGGTCTTTGCAAAATTGGGGACTTTATTGCTGCACAGAAGGTGTTTGATGAAATGCCTGCTTGTGAACTTGTTCCTAATTTGCATACATACAACATTATTATTCATGGTCATTGCAGCCAGGGTGACACAGAGAGTGCGTTGGGGATGTTGGATGAAATTGTTGCTAATCGTATTCATCCTAATGTAGTCACGTACCACATTCTCTAATGAAACATTCATTCTCGCACTTGCTCAATGGTTTAATTCTCTAATGTAAGGTTCGGTTTTACGTGTCAGTACAGTTCATGAACTTTTAGCTATCTAATACATAACATTAATAATTCATTCATGAAACTCAATCAGTGGGTGGAATCTTTCATTTTTCTGTTTTCGATAATTCCATGGCCACGACTCTCGTGAAGTCGTCAATCAGAAAGGAAAGGATAATCCAGACACACTGTAAGACAGATGGATGAGAGGTCGCAAGCTGATGAAGAAGAACTGTTCTTCATTTATCCGTAGGTTGTGCACCCTATGTTATTTTAATTATTTTCATTGTGTATCCTTCAATGTAAATTTGAAATTTGGCTAAAACTGTTTGGGTAATGCTATAAATCGTCTTTGCGAGCTCATAAATATAAAATTTTAAATATTAGTAAATATCTTGATAATAATTTTTGGTTCTTTATTTTGTGTATATATTAAATTAAAATGGTAATGAATGTTTTATTACCGGTACAAAGAGAAATGTAAAGCTATTAATGCAATTCATACTATTTTTATGATTACTTGCTTAAAAAAAAGTTTCTCATATTTTTTTTTCTGACAAAACATTACAAAAAAAATGATTGTGTTATTGGAAATTCACGTACTGTCAAATAAACGTATTGGGTTTTGTCTTTATTATATTATTAGAGATAAAAATAAGATATCTATAAAATATTTCAGTTTTGTGGATTTATCAATGGTTTAAATAGCGATTATAGCGGTATAACAGGACAGTTAAAAAAAATAAGCGATTGCACTAAGTAGCTAGTTATAGTACCGATAACTAACTATATATCGCCCATAGCGCTATAGCTTTTAGGGTCCGAAAAAACTATAGCTAGCTATTTAGAACACTGGTATTTGATATTATCAAATGTATACTTGGAATGAATGTTTCATTACATGGCATGTGAGAAATGTAAAGCAATTAACGCAATTCAATGTTATTTTTGTGATTACCTGCTTCAAAATATTATCGACAAAAAAATAAATTTGACATACTTTTTCTTTAGCATAACATAACACAAATTTTAAATATTTAAATAAAAACTTAACTTTTTATGATTGTTTGTTCTATAAAGACAAAAACTTCTCACTTTTCACTCAATATAGAGTTATTATTATCAATTTATCATAGTTCTAAAAAAATAAAGTTGGCCCATCTTGTTCCACAAATGTAATATTTCACGGACCCGTAAGGTAATGATTTGGCTTCTTCTATACTTGGTACTTTCATTTCAAATTTCTGATCTTGCTTGGTTCAAATCATGATAAAGTTGTCAAAAATTAACTCAAAATTGGACTCTTGCATGAGTAATTATTGAGAATTTAAGTCATTTTTGGTTGGTACATTGTATGTGTAAGCAATATAAAAATCACAATGTATTAAACAATTTAAGTTATTTTGTACAGTAGTTCAACAATGAATATCAAACCAGTCTAGCACTGGTGTCTGTAGTTCATCTATCTAATCATGCATGCTTTTTATGCTCAGAGAAGGAAAAAAATAAAATAAGGGCCTTATCAGAAAGCCAACAACTGGATATAGAGGAAAAAAACAGGGGAGATCCAGTCAACAAGCAAAAATTGGCCCATAATAAAAATTCACAGACGGTTTACTTAATCATTCCTAAGAAGAGAAGAAATGAAAAAAAAGAAAAAAAAGAAAAAGGTATAAAAGGAAAAACAAAATCAATGGAAATTTGTCCCCAAGCAAATAATTTTTTTCCATTTATTACAAATCATATTATAAATTGAATAGTAAATTCATTTCTATCAAGGGTCTTCAAGGGGAATCCTAAATGTTCCTTGTGGGCGAAAGGAAGACTGTCATTTGAAAAAAGCTGCAAAATATTACAAAAGCTTATTTAGCAGCAATCAACAAGTAATATAAAATGAAATGTTCATAAGTTCGTTTGTCAAACCAGGAGCAGCTCAACAGTCAACACATCGTACCAAGGCTTATGATTACTAAAAATTAGAGAGGTTCAGTGATCTAAAATCTAAATATTCAGATAATAATAAAATTACAAACCTGATTTGATTTATTGCAGATGTCTATTTCTCTTCTGCGTTGTCTGTTTCTCTTAATTTAGAGGCTGATCGAACACGAAGCAAATCACAGCATTCAATTTTCAACCTTGGAAGTGATGAAACTCTCTCCCGGGCGATATGTGGCTCAGTATTTCTTGTTATTGATTTGATGGCTCCACAATAATTAATTACCAACGACAAGTTATCCTGATAACCTTGTCCGGTTATCAACTCCAGGTAGTTACAATTTGAAATCTGCAATGTTTCAAGCCGGGAGGGCAGCTTCTCGAGCTGCAGAACTCGGATACTAAAACATGAAAGAATATTTAGATGCTTGAGAGTGTGAAGCTTGCCGAATGGAAGAGATTGAATCTTGAAGCAATATTTTAACGAGATTTCTTGAATTGACTGCAAGGAAAATGGATCCCTCATCCATCGTGGTAATGTGGTAGAAGGATAACAGTTTAGTAGAAGTTTCTCGAGGTTAGGATGTGGCTGGAGGCATTCTAACAAGGAAAAATCCACATCATTTGCACCAACTAACCCGCCCTCACAAGTTTCTGGTTTCCAAACCGGAAGAAAATCGTAATCTGGATCATCACGATCCCAGCATAAATCCAAAGCTTCAATTCTGTACTTATTTCTAAGGTTAGCACGCTGGGCATTTACTGAATTACTCATCTTTATTCCTTCAATAGAGAGTCTTCCTTGCTGCCATTTTTTAACTCTCAAGCCTGTTGCCATTTTTTTTATTGCCGGAAAATTCACAAGACCATGAGGGACATAACCTACTAATGTATTACCATAATACGATAGGTTAAGCTTCTCTAAATTACTCAGACTGCCTATTGTATTATGAATTGCTAGAGTCTGTTGAGGAGAAAAAATTGTTAATTCACGAAGGTTATGGAGATTTCCGAGATCTAAAGGAACTTCCTCTAAATGATCAGATTTAATAACTAATCTCAGCAAGTTACTAGAACAGAGTGACTTAGGCAGCCTCTTAAAATTTTTTGATTGAATATATAGATATTGTAAGTTAGCAAGATCACCAATAATTTCCGGTAGATATTCAAGGAGATGGCAATGAACAAGAATTAAAGTCTGCAGGTTGTAAAGAAGACCAATGGATAAAGGCAAGATTTTAAGTTTAGAGGAAGTAATACCAAGGTAGACAAGATGTTTCGACTCGAGAATGAAGTCAGGAATCTCTGTGAAATCCCCATTCAATTCCAATACCCTGAGTGCTACAAATTTAGAGAGGTTAAACTGCCTATTGTACTGGTGCCCCACATATCCACTGCAACCACTCAAATACATAGAAAGAGTTCCTAAACCCTCCAGCTTTTGTTGGAGAATTTGATTTACATGTCCCATGGAACCTCTTGCATATAGATGGTACGTTTCTCGCGGAACATTTTTCTCTTGAATATCACGTGGCCAATTGATCTCAACCGAATAATGTTCATTCTCGGAATTAAGTCGAGCAAGGTCATGGATTATATCGTGCAACTTACAATATTCGTATGCAGACACATTTGGAATATCATCAAGAAAGGACCTCTGTTTTAACTCCTCATAATATTCAACACCAATTTCTGTGATTTTTCTTTTGCCCCTAGGCTCTATATATCCATGAGAAATCCATATCTCTATCAAATTCATCATTGTTAAGACATGATCTTTTGGGTACATTGAGCAAAACAAAAAACACGGTTTAAGGTAGGAAGGTAGATAAGCATAGCTGATCTGAAGGGCTGGGAATATATCATTGGATGGATTTGATTCCCAAAGATCACTTTCCAAAATCTCTCTCCAACACTCTTCATATGTTTCATGCCTAAGGAGACTTGCAATCGACTTCACGGCTAATGGCAAACCACCACACTTTCTCATAATATCCATTCCCATATCTATCAAGTGTGTTGGCACAGTGTCACTTGTACCACTAAATGCATAATGCTGAAACAACTGCCAACAAGAATCTTCAGGCAAGTTAGTTGGGCTAAAACTTGCCGTT